>OX235271.1:177282608-177586812 GCA_944472155.2 Trichobilharzia szidati | reverse complement strand
TCCACTCGAGCTATGGCCTGACGCGCGATGTCACCCAGTGGCCTCCCCGGCGAGTGTCCAATCCATCTCCACTTTCTCCTGCATATTTGTTGAGCAATTGGTTCTTGTTTTGTTTCTTCCCATAGTTTCTTGTTGGTGATTCTTTCCGGACATCTGATCTTGAGTATATAGAGCGAAGACAGTTGTTGATAAAGGTCTGCAACAGGCTGTTGGAAATATTCTTTGTGACACACTGGCCAAGTTTCTGATCCGTATAGAAGAACTGACTGACTTGACGTCGTTTGTATTGAAAATCCGAATTTTGTTGTTGATGATGAGTTGAGTGACGACTATTTCCAGATTGGTTTCAGGTTGATGAATGTGTTTCTCGCCTTCCCAATTCTCGCTCGATTTGACGTCCTCGTCCGTTCCTCGTGTAGTTGAGAAAATGCCCCCTAGATAAGTGAAAGAAGTAACCTCTTTCAAATCCCTCCCGTTGATGGTGACTGGCGCTGGTGATGTTGCTGCTGTTGTGGTTCTTGGTTGGTTATTTTCATAACCTCCATCTTGTCTATGTTCACCTGGAGTCCTGTCTTCACTAGCTGCTTCTTCGACCAGTTTGTCGGTTTTCGCTTGTAAGTTTTCGATTTTGTGTGACATCAGACATAAGTCATCCGCGAAATCTAGGTCTTCTAGGTTCTTCACGTCGGTCCAGGATATCCCTGCCTTCTCATTTCCCACTGTCTGACACATAATCCAGTCCACCACAATTAGGAATATCATTGGTGATAACAAGCACCCTTGTCTGACTCCTGTGTTTACTCCAAATGCCTCGCTGAGTTTTCCGTTCTGGATCACTTGACATGTGCCGTTGTTGTACGCAAAATTTGTGCTTATGCAAGACTTAGGATACTGTATTGAAGTCAAGATCGAAGCTCATAGTTGTCTTAAGGACCAACCCTCAAGCCTTTGACTTGAAAACTGATCCACATGGTTGTGGAGCAGCGGCAGGATCTACGTTTCCATAGTTGCCAATGTCAAATACAAGTTCATCCTCTCAGATTCTGGAGTCCATGTATACCACAAACTGGGAATCAGAGTCTTCCGGCTCACCTAGGTGAACTAGTATGTCCACCAGTCCGGCTATAAGTATTGGACGTTTGCATTCAGCCTCTTTTTGGAACTTACCTGGCAGAGGCTATGAACGCGTGGTCACATGAGAGCATTTCTTGAAGAAAGTTGAAATCTACCCACACTTAGCCATACCAAGTGGTTTATAGGATCAAAACTAGTGAAGCAATCATTCTCCTTATTCACTGGAGAAGTTAAACTGTTTTTGATCATTTTTAATTAAAAGTTGATATCACTGTCACTGAAAAATGAATAGTTACTTCTTTAGAATGCATCTATGCCTTCCCATGAATGGCATTCATGCCATCTTGATTATTAGGTTTAAGAGAATAATCTTTGCAAAAGGAAGAAAATAATTCTTGACCAGGTTATTCAAAAGCTAATGGGAATGAAATGGATAAACGCTTCTGAGTAGCCCTGAAGCCAATAAATTCTCTGTTCGTTATAACTTCATTTTGAATGGTTGCCCGGGTTTTACGACTAATGGTTGAGCACAAAAAATATTTTCTTATTTCATCTTCTAAATTAGTTACAATTGAGTGCACAAATAATCGGCATTCTGCATTTTAAACATTCACCAACCTTTCTTAATTATGTAGATTATTCACCTACTGGTAATTGTAGTGACTACTGTCCGTCGGTGGCACAGCAGTAGAATGCTCGCCAACTACGCAGGCGGTTCGAGGTTCGATCCTCAGCCAGCACACTCCTTTACCTCGCTAAGCCACCAGTAATGAGACTGGTGAAGAAGGAAGGTTGGGCATGAGGCTAGCAACCCCATCCCGTAAAAATAAATAACACTGCTAACGAAACTTCAAGCATCTAGCTTGAACCCTTATGTCCCACTGGGAATGTAAAGGAATAAAAAAATTTTTCTAATACACTTCAACGTGTTAAGCAGTCACATGAGATAACACAAATCTGATATCGGGTTCAACCCCGTATTAGATAGTTTTCTTTCAATTAACATACACTGATAAACAGCAGTTTTTTGCTCATATTTATATCACTGTACCTACAAGACCTGGTAGTTTGTTTGATATTATATCTTTACTCTCTCCTGTTTATTAAATGCAACCTTCCATGTATTGGAAACCTTGGTAGTGTCATCTGTATTACATATATTGATTCGATGAACAAATATTTTGTGATTAATCTCTCCTGTTGGCTATAATACTACCCTATGATGTGACTGCATATAAGTGCGTACATTTCAAAAGTCGTAGTGAGATCTGTCATTGTCAATTTAGCCAAATTCCTATTATGACGAGTGCTACTGATAAGATATATCAGTAGTATACAAAGAGACGTCCATCAACATAAAAACATCAAATAGCAGGGAAATACATTTGATTTCAGAAAAGGTAAATGATACAGCGTTTTAGAGAGATACACAGGAGACATGAAACGAACACAAAGAAACACAACATGAATTCCACAAGTACCACTACACGAAGATCTGTGTAAATTGTGCGTTGAAATAAGGTATACATAATTTGGCTATATAAAGATACCGATTTACCAAGTCTTCGTCTTCTACGGTTTCACTGTCTTAACATCCTAACTGACCCTGTCCTACTGCGTATTCAACCTCCCAGTCGTTACATACTATCTGATAAATTACATTGTTTTGTTAAACTTAGTCGCTTTGCCTTCTAAACCAACAAAGTTTGTTAATGAGTTAGTTGATAGGTTTAAATGCCGCCTTAATTCCAACCATATTAAGAATCCTACATATAGTTTCAAATGTTCCTTCATCAAATGGTAGTAACTTGAGATTTTAAATTGCTTATTATTCACATAGCGGGCATTCATATAACTGCACTGTTGTTTTTCTTATGAATCCTAATAAATTTCTAAGTGAATCTTGCCATCCTAGTAATAATGCTTTCCGTATTTTAGTTTTTTTTGCTGTTTAAGTTTCCTGCCTCGATTGCATTCACATTTGTTGGCTAAACCCTCCATTACTGATTTTGTGTGGTGAGTGATTCAAAGTCTAAATACTTATCAGAATGTGATAGTTTTCAGTAGATGCTATTATCTGAAACCCTTTCCTTGTTTCTGTTTTGTTTGTAATCTAGCAAAGCTAGCTTACTCTGTTTACTGTGTAAACCGGAAGTGAACTGGATTCCGTCTATTACTAAGTTTACGTGTACAAAAATTAGGGGTATGCATAGGTTCCACTACAGTAAATGAGGTCTTCTTCTCTAAAAATGCCACTTGAAGACATAATGCTGGGAGTGCAGCTATGCCTGACTTCCACAGTATTTAAATTCCAAGGGAAAATATACAAAAAAACTGAGGGAGTTGCCATGGGGTCACCAATAGGTGGGAAAACATAGCGATTGAAACGTTCAGTCCCACCCCAAAGTATGGTGGAGGTGTGTAGACGACACATTTACTGTACTTAGAACACAGGATATAGATAGATTTTGCGAACACATTAACTCAAAGGTGGAGGCAATTCAATTCACTTATGAATTGGAAAGTCAGGAAAGGGAACTTCCATTGTTAAATTGCAGCGTAAAAAGGAAGGAAGATGGGAAGTTAGTTAAACACTAGTGTTTACAGGAAACCCACACATTCAAACAGATAATTGGACTTCCGATCATCCCATCCTATGTCGGTAAAAATAAGATAGGATAGTACAAAGGAAAATCTAAGACAGGAAGTGAGGCATATAAGCGAAGCTTTGAAACTTAATAATTACCCTGATAAATTAATCAGAAAGTATGTAGGGAAATGTATAAATAAAATAATATTGATGATGACATGCATATCAAATGTGCGCAAGACAACACCAACAATGAAGAATCTAAACCATCAGTAGTAATTCCATACAAGGAAGGAACCTCGGAAACCTTACGCAGAATTCTAAACAAGGCAGGAATAAAAGTGCTTGGCATTCAAACCCACAGACTCAACTAGAAACAAGCTTTGTTGGTTAAAGGATCCTTTAGAGCCTTTAAAACAAAACAATTTAGTTTATCTAATACCTTGCCTGCAATGATTGTCAGGTCAAATACATAGGTCAAAGTAGTAGAACAGGTGCAGTCAGACTAGCCGAGCATAAAAACCTAGCAAAATCTAGATTAGTTGACCTGAATAAGATAAGAAATCTAGAGAGTAGTTCAGCTACAGCACCCACTACATGCAGTTACACACAACCATACAATAGGATGGATGGGATAAGATGACAGTTTTAAAATCTAATGTAACAGCAGGGTGGAGGGAGAGATTGATAACAGAAGCCTTGTTTATTGAATCAACTGCAAATACGTGTCATAGGAATAATTCAACGCCTGTCCCAGATATCTAGTAAATGAGGTTGTCCACATATCTCCATCATACCTTAAGAGTAAGATTAAACCTCATAAGAGCTTTACAATCTCAACTATTCTTCAATATATCTTCCATAGATGATCTACCAAATAAACTGTTGCTAAACATGGGCGATATACCAAGCGAGTGAATTACGAAGAAATTAAGAAAATCAGTTCAAAGAACTTTTAATGCTGGAGAACTACACGTATTATTCTCTACACGACCGATGGTGCTACCTCGACTGAAAGATGAAGTACCTAGACTAGCCACTTCAAATTGTATCTATCTATTCAACTGCGCTTGTGGAGCGAGTTATGTTGGCCGTTGCTCTAGGAACTTGATTCTTCGTGCTCGAGAACATATCCCACTATGGCTAAGTAAAGGTGTAGTTAAGACTATTAACAGCTCGATATTAGACCATCTGGTGCAAACCGGTCACAAAGCCAGCGTGGAAGAATCCTTCTCCATAATATACCGGGTGCCTAACAAACTACCAAAATCGTCGAAGCACCGCTTGCTCCAAACAGCAGAGGCTATTGCAATTCGCCTCAAACAACCAGTGCTCTGTGTCCAAAAGAAACAAGTTCAGCCCCTACTACTGCCCTGGCCCTCAGTAGAAACTATAAACTCATGAATTTGTACTATTATCTTTCCTAATTTTTCTGACATTCAGTTTAATTGATGTTGATGCTATTCAACTGTAATCTATCAATATTATTGATTTTATTTTATTTAAACATTAATGTCGTTCATAAGACTAATTCATTCATTCATTATAATGTATATATAATTGTAGAGCCTGATGATGAATTTATCGGATAGAGTACTCTTTGTTCCGTGTCCATTCTTTTGAAAACATGAATTTCATAAATCAACTTCGAAATTAGTACATTTAGTTTTGTTAGAATTGACTTTACACAAACAATTTTTTATATGAATTAGGTAAAAACACGTGCAACATTAATATAAGATTAATTAGCTTTATTATCAAGTATTAGTCTGCAGGGATTTGATTGGGTGCAGGTTTGATCATGAGTCGACATCGGTTAGAGAAACGTTGGAAAACCTACAGGGCACACTTGACATCTGTTTCGTTCTAGTTTGGAACTTCTCATCAGTAGGCACCCACCGGGATTGGAACTCAGGACTTTCCGCTTACAAGGTGAACTCGTTGACCATTCAGCCACTGTGGCCCGATCCAACGGCTTACAAATTCCAACTTCTACCGATATGCGATATATATAGCGCAGTCGCCAGCCAATCTCATGGTCGAGTAAATGTTCTCTTGTCTAAATTGGTAGACCTGCTGGTTAAAACTTCCCAATAGAACTCTAGATAACTTCCCGTACAGAGCCAGTCACTAGCGAGCTTCAGATTGGCTGTTGCGCTGTTCATATCGCCAGCTGGCAGAAGTTGAGATTCTTGGGCCATTGAATCGAGTCTCAGTGGCTGAATGGTTTACAAGCTCCTCTTGTTACCATGGGTCCGGCACCTACTGCCAGAGAGTCTCAAACTAGAACGAAATAGCCGTCCTGTACTTTCTGGTTTTCCAGTGTTTCTCTAACGGATGTCAACTCGTCACCAAACGTGTAATTAACTTTATCTTCTGACTTTCTTTTCAATTGCTTCTGTTCGAACTGCATAATATACATTCTTATCTATTTGAACTGCAATATACAACTGGATTTCGTGTATTCATTTCTGTTTGTCTGGCTTCTGTATGACTGTTAACAAGCAAAAAGCATAAGTTCTTAATTTGTTTCAGTTAAGTGTGTTATTTAGAAATTTTCAGCTTAGTTAAAACATTTCAATTTTAAAATATCGAAGTAGATTTCATACACTAATTCATATTATTTTTTTTTTAAAAAAAGACAACCTATGTCAAACGATGTTATTTCTACACAATAACCTGTGTATTGTTTATGTTGTGTCGTTTACACTAAAAACATTGCTTATCGATTCATTGTTCACCTAAATAAATAAATAAACAGACAACAAAGCACAACTAGGTGTGTATTTCAAGTTACTTAGATATGTTATATCTTGTCTATCGCTTAACACAATTGGCAATCACACTTTTTTGAAATAATCAACTTTAACATGATCAAGTTCACTTGTATATTTTGAGGAATTTAAATAATAATAATAAGATTGATGCTAGGACTTCAAAGCTTGACAACAGTATATACTATTGGTCACTCTAACTATTATTCCCTTACTGAGAAGATGGAGGAGACTGAGATAGTAGGATTTGTTTCTTTATGGTAAAGGCAATCTGATCAGAAATTAGAGCTATTTTGCCTAACCAATAAACTTCTAGTGTAAGTTATACAAACTATGTTTTGATTTATTATATTACTGTTCCCTTGGGTTCCTAGTGGAACATAGGGCTTCAACTGCACGCCTCCACTTGCTTCTGTCTTCTGCTGTACTTTTCACCTGCATCCATGTTAGTCCATACTGTTTCAACTCCTCTTCATATGGTCTCCTCCATGTCACCCTTGGACGTCCCACTCGCGGCCTCCTCAGCGAGTGTCCAATCCATCTCCACTTTCTCCTGCATATTTGTTGGGCGATTGGTTCTTGTTTTGTTTGTTCCCATAGTTTCTTGTTGGCGATTCTTTCTGGCCATCTGATCTTGAGTATAGAATGAAGACAGCTGTTCATAAAGGTCTGCAACAGGCTGTTGGAAATATTCTTTGTGACACACTGGCCAAGTTTCTGATCCGTATAGAAGAACTGACCGACTTGACGTCGTTTGTATTGAAAATCCGAATTTTGTTGTTGATGCAGGCTGAGTGACGAAGATTTCCAAATTGGTTTCAGGTTGATGAATGTGTTTCTCGCCTTCCTGATTCTCGGTTTGAAATCCTCGTCCGTTCCTCCTGTAGTTGAGACAATGCTCCCTAGATAAGTGAATGAAGAAACCTCTTTCAAATCCCTCCCGTTGATGGTGATTGGCGCTGGATGTTGCTGCTGTTGTTGGTTGGTTGGTTATTTTCATAACCTCCGTCTTGTGTATGTTCACCTGGAGTCCTGTCTTCTCTGGCTGCTTCTTCGACCAGTTTGTCGGTTTTCGCTTGTATGTCTTCAATTTTGTGTGACATCAAACATAAATCATCAACGCGCGAAATCCAGTCTTCTAGGTTCTTCACGTCGGTCCAGGATATCCCTGTCTTCTCGTTTCCCACTGTCTGACGCATAATCCAGTCCATCACAATTAGGAATATCATTGGTGATAATAAGCACCCTTGTCTGACTCCTGTGTTTACTCCAAACTCCTCGCTGAGTTTTCCGTTGTGGATCACTTGACATGTGCCGTTGTCGTACAGCTGTTGAATAATGTTGATGAATATTTGGGGTACGCCGTAGAACTCGAGTAGCTTCCAAATTACTTCGCAGTCAACGCTGTATTACTCTGCAGAATTATTTCACATTTTATAGATTACATTTGCATTTATTCAATTGTCTTGGTGTAAGACAATATTTTGAGCTACCAGCAGTCACACATTCCTTAGGTTTTTTTTCCCCTTACGTTCCCAGTGGAACACAGGGCTTCAAGCTGAAGGCTTGAAGTTTTGGTAGCAGTGGTGTTTATTTTTACGGAGTGGGTTTGCTAGCCTCATGTCCCACCTTCCCTCTTCACCAGTCTTATTACTGGCTTAGCGAGGTTTGGGAGTGCGTCGGCCGCCGACGCATATAAGAGCATCAAATGTATACTGGTGAACTGGGGTGGATTTCATGCGTCAATGCTCACAGCCAATCTCCAAGTATCTTAATCTCTTCTTTGCATTTATATTAGAATTATGTAACATTTTATCCTTAAAAATATCTACATACCATATAAAGTGTTTTGTTTACAAACTTCAGGTACGTACAAAAGAACGTGTCTTCGACAGTATCCAACATCTTATTGACTATCACGTACAAAATGGTGCTCCAATTCGTTCTCTTGACAGTGAAATAAAATTAATATTCCCAGTATCGACACATACATTTTGCATTTCTTGATTGTTTTTTTTTATCGCTGATTCTACTAACTATAACCCCTTCAGTTTTACATGTAAGTTGGTATATTATTATTATTATTATTATTATGAAGGCTTTTAATTTCTACTCTATTCATAATAATTCTCACTAGCACTAGTAGTAGTAGAGTTTACATGCTGAGAAATAGCTGTCACCAATTATTTTTTTTTTGTGTATTGATGAAGTTTTAATGATTTTAATGATTGATAATAATTGTTCACTTAAACAACAAAAATACTGCCTACATTTAAATATTATGTATCAATTTTAAGAGTATAAAATATTAAAAGTGGCTCTGTCTGGAAAGAAGAATATTCCTTTCAAAATATAGGAGTAATAGCTGGGTGTGCAGTGGATGCCTTTTTTCAACGTATAATACAATTATGGATTTGAAACCAAAAAATTTCAAGTTTAAGTGTGCTAAGGTAAAAATAGTTTGACACTATACTACTGATTGATAAGGATGAGTGGTTGCCTACCCCACTCACACTAAAGTAGTAATGCCTACCAGCCAGTTCGAAGTGATTTCATCGCTCATTTGCAGGTGAGTGGTGTATCCTGTATATAACTCAGCCGAGAGAGCTGAATTCGTTTAAACCTACCCAAATTCTGGCTAACTATACTTGGCCGAACTGGCAATACACACTAAGTCGACCTCGCAATTCGCTAGCTACGCAGTTCAAGATGAAATTGCACTACAGTTTTCTTTGGAAACCAAAACAATATGTGGTCTGCTCGATATCATAAATGGCAATCAAGAAAGTAAGCATAAATGAATAGAACTATAATACTACTTGTCGGCCGAGGTGAGTAGTTGTATGCCACCAACATCAATCGCTAGCGCTTGCTACCAATCTTCAGCGAAATTTCACCTCGAACTGTATAGACTGCAAATTAGATTTAAGATAAATAGTAGTAGTGTGGTGAGAGCTGTCTACTAGCCAAATTGGTAGACAGTAATTTACGTCAATGTTTACGTTCTCAAGATTTGTCGTGAGAAAATATGAACAAGACTGATTCAAAAACCGACCACAGCAGACTTTGCGTAGGCGGATACAGTTAACATATAGATGATCTGACATTCAAGAAACAGTCACAAAGAGATGAAAGATTAACTTTACGTGAGAAACAACCAATCAGAAGACTGTGTTTGTTTGCTTAACTAATCTATAATAATGTACATGAAAATATATAAATATGCTTTGATTTCCTTAATGAACGATCTGTTGCCTGGCCCTTGTCTTCTGTCGTTACAATAGTATCTGTACGACTAATGTGGTCATCAGAGTGCATTTAAAAAATAATATGAATTGGGTAAAGGTAATAAATAGCCATAATAATTCAAAGATTGAGGGAAACGAGAGTTGATAAGTGTCAGCACATGTTTGTTGGACGTTCAGTGTATTAAAGACAGTATGCATCAAACAAAATATAGTCAGATTCTGATGAATCTTTCTTCATGGAATATTCAATATGTGAAATGAATGAATCAGCTTGAGTTATTTTTAGTAGTGAGGAATAAGATCATATGATCAATGATAAACTAGAAATACTAGTGTGGTGAAAGCTGTCTGCAGGCCGAAATTGTATGCAACAATTTACGTCCCGAATTGGGGTCAGGAAAAAAAAAACAATAACAAAGCCTAACCTTCAGGAACTCAACGACCAATCACAGCAGACTTAGCGTGAGCGTATACGATCCGCAGATATATCACCGGACTGTCTAAGAACCAACAACAAAGATGTGACAGAATAACCTTCAGCAGGAAAACAACCAATTTGAAGACGTTGCTTCTCTGCTAACAATAACAAATAATAATGTACATAAGAATATATAAATATCTGTTGATTTTCTCAATAAACGATCTGTCGCCTGGCCCTTGTCTTCTGTCATTGTACTAGTTATTGTCAATATGTATAGAAAATTCGGTAGTGTTTGAAGAAAGCTAGAATGAATAATATAAATTATAAACCATTGTGAACAAAAGTGTTAAGACAAAGAAAAGAAAAAGGCGTTCAAAGTCTATGAAAGGGGGAGGATAATATTTAGTCCAAGGCTGGTCATGAGGGGGACAACTACGTTTAAACGTATTCTTTTTGAATGGATCATAATGACTTGACCGATTCTGTGTTGTGTAGTGTGTCTACGATGAATTTAATTTCACCGTTTTTTAACCAGGATAGTAAATGTTTTCGGATCCGTAGAGAAGCTTGCCTCATTTCGCCCCTATGTAATAAAAGAATTTGAAACAGAATTTACTTGAAGAAGTGCTAAGACTAGGTGAATTTTCTATCAGTTTCCAGGTGAACATTTGACGGTTACTACATGATAAGATCAGGCATCGAGAGTAAAGTGTCCACTTTTTTCCCTCTGTGGTTAGACGTTGGGATAATATCTCCGTAGGAGGGCATTGCTTTTGAATTGTGAACGCAAAGCCTTTTTCTCTACCGTTAACAATTCATATTTGCAACTGTTGTAAGTTGTCTTTGCTTGTATAAACTCCTCTGGATATCTGTTTCCGCTTCGAATAACTCTGATGACGTCAAGTTCTTTCTGTGCATTATCTTCGGAGCTAATTAACCTAAGCATATGATCAAACTGCACGTATAATTCATTTGTACAAGGTTAAAGAAAATGTGTATGGCGAACTGTTTTTTTTCTGGAATTATAGTTCTTTTGATGAAGGATTCATCTTATTTCCTCATTAGTGAAACATCGAGAAATTATAAAGAGTCCATTCTGTTCACCATCGTAGTGATTCGAAATCCATTCATTACATATACATTTATCGTAGACTACAAAAGTGCCATCCTTATAAAACGACATAGTTACACTTTCTATTTATACTATTCCCAAATATATACACAGTTTTCAATTCTGAAATCTACGCTGAATTTATTAAGAAATTTCTATCAATTTGTTTTTATATTACAGGACTTTGTTTTAAATAATTCACATGAGGCGGCGGGGGGTGAGTGGGTGATGATGCACAGACACATCTAATAATGAATACATCGATGACGACGTGCAAGTCAATGATCTCACACTTTAACTTCATCTCTGTGATCTACTTATTTTAATGCTGATGATTATTTTAGATTTTTGCTGTTTCTTCTTCACATTGCTATTATTATTACTATTTTTTATTTCGTAACATTCCACACACACACGGGAAAACAAAAGTTATTTATGTACATTAATATTTAGCTTTCAGTGACTACTTTTCTACTCTGCTGCTATCCTGCTGTCCTATGCAACAAACAACAACGCAAATAATAATAAATATCTGGCTGTAAAAATTGTGATTTTTATCATCACTATGGGTTTTTATTTTGCTTTTTTCTACTGGTGTTTATTTGTTTTACTTTCTTTTTTTGTTGCGCATAAAAATTTCTTCTGAAAAAGGAACAAAGCTTTGCATAATTCATTTCTACTTTACAAGTTTTCTTTTTGTCGTTCACAGTTTATAATAGTTGTATGTGTTTTTAAGGAAAATTCAGTCATAAAACAGTGATATTATAGTGTATGGGGGCAATATTTAATTATTGATTATTTAATTATACTCCAATTTTCTCTCCTTACTATAATTTTTATTATTTCATCTGTGGAATATTAACTTCTTTAAATCACCGCCTCGTGATGAAACAAAACAATGTGTTTTCTAATATATACTGATTTTATATATGCATAAATATAAGTAAAAGTTTAATAACTTAAGTCTCTGAGAGGTTATTTAAACAAGGAGTGTAGTAAGTAATGCGTTTTTTCTATTCTTAGCGTTTTGAGTTGAGCAGTAGGCTTCAAACCATAGTGTTGTTTCTTACGGGGAGGCGGTTGCTAGCCTCACTCCCAACCTTCCCGCTTTTATGGGCTTTCGAAGCAAGGTTTCAGAGTGTGCCAGCCTGGAGTCGAGTTCGGTTGTCCCACGTGGCTGGGAGGCATTCTTCGGTGAAATCACGGACACATGCATGGTTATATACTTGTTGAAATTGCAGCTGTTAGGTTTAGTCTCGAGTCAACATTGGTTGCAGAGATCATTGAATAAAAAAAGGAGCACTGGATGGTTGTTTTGTCCCATTATAGGACTACTCGTCGGTGCGCATCCACGACCCCACTATGGATCGAACTCGGAAACCTTCAGGTTGCAATACCAAGCTCGTTCACTATTCATCCACCTGGGCTGGAGTTCAGTGACCCGTACGTGAATTCTGACTTTGTCTAACTTCGTGATATATAACACTGCCCTCACCGATGATTTCGATGAATGTCCGCTTCACCTTGACAAGGTGGATCTTATTGGTCATGACTTCTCACTACAGCTTTTTTGAAATTGTTGGACAGTCTTTAACTTCGCGACAGAAACACATTACTTTACCTAAATGAGAATGTCAAGGAATGGAGCAATAAATGGAATCTTTGTAGTTTTCTAATATCTGCTACATAGAATTAAGTATAAGAATTGCTAACTGGTAATCCACTTAATTTTTTATTTCAAATGTAGCCTGATTATATGCAGATGAATTTGTAGATTTACGACCACCACAATATTAACAATTATAGAAGCTGACTAACCTTGCCAGTCCTAAACCCGGAAAAAGAGGGAAGGTTAGGCTTGAAGCTGGCGACCTTACTGCAGAAAATCAGTCTAATTGTCATAGGAATCTCCAAAATTCGTTAAATCCTCATTCTTTTCCACATAGTTATTCCTTTCCTGGTACATTTCCATTTGTTATAGTTTTTTTTGCATTTCTTTCTTCCTCCACCTTTATGTGTACTATAGGAATTGTAGCGAACTGAACTGCTGCAGTTTTGTGCAAATCTCCACATTGAGAATTCAGCCGTTGACTCTGACTAATGCAAAGTTTTCATTCACAAATGTAGTGTTTTAATTAGACTTTTTCAACACAGTGTTAACATATTTCTAACTTTTTATGTTTTGTTTTCATTTGAAATGTAGATTTTGTGGAGCTGTTGTGTTACGTCAGATATTGACCATAATATTCATAGGGAAACTTAGTCTAGGTAAAGTGGATAGGTTAGTCTTCAAAGCTGAGAAGTAGTCTGTGAGAAGTCACGATACAGTGTTCATCAAGTATTGATGATGGATGACTATCGGTTTAGTCAAAAAAGTTGAACATTAATTATGGGATGCTGAAGATTTGTAGTCCAATGACTACTGCGACACTTAGTATCTTCGGTTCGAATTTCATAGGGATCGTCAGTTCTTCCCATCTTGTGGATATACATCTTGCTTATGAGTGCCAATAAGTCCAAAATCTTGGGCTTCAAGCTGACTGCCTTCGATTATTCAACACACTTACTATTTGGCTTGTCGATCACATCGTAAACCTGACTGATAGAATTCAGTGTGCATGAACTGATTACACCATGAAGTCATCTACATTCAGTAGTTGGTGTCTTTGATCTTGGCGATGCAGATACTGGGGGATTAGCAATTCGAAACCTGACTTCATCATAGAATACAAAATTATTATATTAGCCATCCTTCTAAATAATAATTACCCACTTTGATTTCATAATATTTCAACCTTAATCACTTGCTTTATTAAATAAATGGCAAGTTGACCCAATTATATACCCGAAATCTTGTTGTTTACAGCCATAAACTTATCTATGTCAAAAACAAGTTCAGCTTTAATGGTTTGAGAAAGAAAAGAAGCATTGGTATTGGGCATATGCTGTTTGTAATAATAATAATTATAGGGATTTTGTATTTCCCAATGACTATTACTTTGATAATGTAATTAACATATCAAATAGCGAAAAGTCAGTTGAAACAACATCCTTCTGTTTACAATTCATTAGGAAATACAAATTTTTTATAATAATAATACTATTAATAATGAACATGAAAGCACCTATTTTTCCTTCACGAGTAATTAAAGGCCTTCCTGGTTGTGAAATTGATTCTGTATATGGAAGAATTTCAGCTCAACAAATTGGTTGTTATTCTTATTTTATTGGCGTATATCTGCACAAACGGCTAAAGCCCTATATTCCTCTAAACAAACTGGTTAGCTCTCACGAGGTGTGCAACATAGATGGCATTGAAATAGAAACCAAGTCGGAAATTAAATACCTAGGCGTCACTCTATCTGCTGATCTTTCCTGGTCGTCTCATATCTTGGTGATTTCTAAGAAAATATTCCGTTTTACCCTCTACATCAAGAAGTTAAGACATTCTGGTATAACCCAACCCTTACTCGTTAACTCTCGCATTCTGCCTATTATTCTCTATTGTTCCCCCTTAGTTATTCCCGTGCTGCTGAAGAAAGACTATACCTTATTACGCAGGATGTTAAAGGTTGTCAGCAGGGTAAGCAACATGCCACTTAACTAGCTTGTTAATATTCTGGACTCATGTGAAAAATGGGCCAAATCTATTTTATCTAACTCACACCACCCTCTTCATTCACAACTCTCCCCTTGTATCTCATCAGGCAAAACCAGAAGCCTATATAGAAAACTATATGCCCGCAACAGCAAGTACAAAAACTCAACCATACCCTACTTAGCTCGTGTTCTGTGCGATAAAGAAAGCATTAGGCGTGACACCTATAATTCATTAAATAGTCAGTAGAACAACTTTATCTCATCTTTCCAAGTCATGTCAATTATAGTTACGACATTTTCTTTCTTTCTTTTCCTTTTGTCTCTCTCTTTTTTTCCGTTATGTGCTGCTTTGTTTCTTTCTTCAGCTTACGCCAGTAAATATGATAGCACCTACTTTTTTAACACCTTCAAACACTGTTCAACTTTGGTTTTTGCTACCGACATGCCAATATGTTGTTGTCATAATGAAATGAGATTTCCTTAATCTATGCAGAACTGTATTTATTGATAATGTACTAACTGGATGCAATACTGTAGTAAAAATGCTGAGAATTCCATTCTATATCACAAGTACTGTTTTGGAATAAAGTAAATTATTGTTATTATTAGGAACTAAAGGAAACTATAATAATAATATCTGCACAATATCAGTCCTGAAGAATAGTACGTTTGCACTACCAATAATTTACACTAACATTCAAGGCATGCAAAAGACATGTAATATTATAAAAGATCTATAACTTGGTAGGTACAAAGTAATTGTGGTATATATATATATATATATATATATATATATATATATATATATGTTAGCTAACCAGTGCCCAGTTTATTGGAAACTGCAGCAGCTAGTTCAAAGTAACGACGAAAACGTTGTCTTAACACAATGATAAAGCTTCGCATATCTTCTGTCCAATTTAAATGGTTAACAAGCCTTTCCACATCATGTATAGGTGGATTACATGAGACAAGTTCAAAGCGATTGGCCTTCTCAAGTCGTAACTGGCAACAGCAAACAATATCGGTATTTGTAGTCGCAGATTTTGAACAACAACCATGAAACAATAATTGTAATAATCCAGAATGTGTTTTTTGTATTTGAATTCCAAGTAGACGTTCAAATGGTTGAATTAACTTACAAATTTGCGTTAAATTTGAATTTTGATATTCACATGAAAATGATGAACTGTCAGAGGTACTTTCTGAGTTAATCTGTTTCATGTAGGCATCCTATGAAGAAAAACAAATAAACCAAGAAGGTCAGAAGACGATTCATATTAGATATAATGGAGATTTGTAGCTCAAAGGGGGGGGGGGTGATTTTAGTGTAGTTGTGTTCTCTGAGCTGGATGGTTTATTTGCGAAGCTTTCATTGCCCTATACTAGGCAACATCTTCAGTGCATACTTCAATTCGATGAAGTGAGCTTTTAAATTTCTCCACAAGTTTATTAGTCATTTCTTTCGTTGACCTTGAACGTGATTGGTTGCTGCTCTCTCTGGATTAGTGGGTTTTATCTATGTCAATGTGCCTGTGGAGAAATTTAAAAGAAAAATATCTCACGGACGTCTTCCAAAAGAATGGATATCCACAAAACTTCATCAAAAGACATCTAACCCCAAGCCAACCAACCAAAGCAAAGGCCTCCAAGGAAAACACGAAGAAAATCATCTTACCATATATAAAAGACGTCTCATAAATCACTGCAAGACTCTTCAAACCTTCAGGAATTGATGTCGCAAATAAACCAACAAAATCACTTCACTCAGCCAGACCTGTGTCAACCAAAAGACTCAACAGCGAAAGAGGCTAAAATCAATATCATCTACAAAATAAATTGCAACGACTACGAAAAACACTACATTGGCTAAAGTGGACGCCCACTTCGTCTTCGCATCCATGAATATAAACTGGCGGTGAAAAGACATGATATCCACTCTCTCATATCGCTGTACACGGACATCAATTCGACTGGGACAACGTTCAAATATTAGACAGAGGAAACACCAAGAGTGCTAGAGAACTTCTAGAAGCCTGGTATTCCAGTGAATCGTCAATCAATAGACACACTGACATAGGCAAAATTTACCAATCGATAAGAAGTAAGTCCCACATACAAAGCGTCAAACTTCAGGTCAAGGAAACAATTAATACCAATGCAAATAGACTAGAGGATGTGACGACAGTGGTGGGCGAAAAAAGCGAAAGAGATGGAAAAGGTATGCATCTATGGGGTGTGGTGACTTGAGATGCTGCACATCGGTGCCAAGTTCTATGTCGAAGACAGACAGACGACAGTCAAGAGCGACCATTCACGGTTGCCACCAGATGACTAATAAACTCGTGGAGAAATTCAAAAGCTCACTTCAAACTGAAGTATGCACTGAAAATACTACCTAGTAGGACAATAGTATGTTCGCAAGTAAACCATCCAGCTAAAAGAACACAACTACATAAAAACGATTCATATAAAAAAAACACAAGAATAATTGAAACACTTGTAAATTATTAAACCTACCTTAGTTGACCTGTATTTTTCAATGGAGGCATTTAATTGCCTAATTTTACGTTTGACCGAATGTATCCGAGCGATTAGACTATCTGTCTGCTTTTCATCATTCATAAGACGTTCATGTAACTTGTTGCTGACCTCGCGTAATTCTTCTGACCGGTCATTTGATAACTTTGAATCGGGATCTACTTCACGTGTGATGGCAACAATATTTTTTAAAATTTTTAAATAAGTATTATTTGTATTCGAATCCGATTCATCTTTTGGAACACTAATCATTATCCAATAGTCCTCTGAATAAAAAATAATAATAAATTACTTATGGTGAAGGATTTATGCACATTTTTAAAATTACTGTCTACACCTATTTTTCTTTCAAAGGTCAAGTGATTATTATCTTATTTATAGAACTCAATTACCCAGTACTAGGCTATGTATGGGCTATATTTATCATGTATGCGCGCTAATGATATTACCAAGTTGCTCAGGCTGAAGTAGGTGGAGCAGGATTCGAATCCAGGATCTACTAACTGGAAATCAAATGCTTTTAAGCCAATGTGCCACATATCTCCACCTTTCAAATATCAATAATTCATCTATTTGTTCTACAGAAAAAATAGCATGTGTGAAATGTGAACTATTATTTTAAAAGTCAATATAGGTAGTAAGACCATACGAAAACAACTTACTTTATGGCGTCCATAAGCCATTTTTGGTGAGTTAGTTATCCGAATAACCCTGAAATCATCAGTAAAAGGTACTTAGGCTGAATGAATAACTCGTAAGCAGAGCATTCCAGTGCAGTAAATAGCTAGACTTCCATAACCCCTCATCATATAGTAATAATAATATTCCAAAAACAGTACTTATAATACAGCATTTGTCACAGTATTGCATCTAATTTACTCAAAATATAAATAAAGGTAACCACAGGAATTTGTCCTTTGTTTTACAGTAGGAATAAATTCAGAAATATGCAAAGTACAAAATGAGAATAATAATAATAATAACAGTGGGTTTGTTTCGAACAATACTGTCGATACAGTATGGAAATTTCAGCATGTTATGTGGTACTGAATCTAATATCCTCTTGATATAGCATGGTGAGGGGAAAAACAAAAAAATAACAATTATTGCAGAGCTCAAATGATGTTTACACTTATGAGAAAATAAACAAGAAAAAGTCAGAGGATTTTCACACTTCATACACAACATACAAAGGTAAAGAAAGTTCCTGAAAAACATTCAAAGGAGATTTAATGAACTGAAATATACGAGAGAAAGAATAATTGATTAGAAAGTAGTTAGTTAAGTAACCAGTGTAGTGTAACAAAGGACTAGAGTCTTCATGTAATTACAGACTGATATTTTAAGTATTGTGTTAGTTAAACGGAATACAGGGAGATTTGTCTCCTATTTTTACAAACTGAGATAACCAACAATCTATAGAGATCTGATGCACCTACTTGGATTTTTGTACACTAGATAGTACTTTAGTTTATCTTGAAAATAATATATCAAGCACTATCTAAAAACTAATCAAACCAACTTGTCCTACTGCTAGATTTAGTTTTAGATTATAGAAAGCTTTTGTCAGTTCTCCTGGAGTTGAAGGGTTGGATACTTATATCTCATTCAAGTTGAGATTCGACGACACAATCCGTACTACGGTTTTACACCAGTTAAACTCCTCTAACCAACATACCAGGTGCCTCACCTGTTATTAAAGCTCCATTCTTTTCGGAGATCGATCCACTTACAACAGCCATTTTTTATCGAACGACGAGACATTAGGCAACTGGGTAGTATCATCAACTCTGAAACTACTACTGTGGCTTTTAGCCTGGTACATGAACATCTGTACATATAACTGAGTTCAAACAACTTCTTTGTGAACAAATGGGAATTAGTAACAGCTCATACAACAAGTGCGACTCAGCCTGGTACATGAAAAAACTTATTCCAGATAACTGGGTCCTAATCATCCATTGCCATTTTATGACCTATTTCCTTAGTCAGCCTAAATAGTCAGTAGATAATTCACTGTCGTTACCAGTAATCGTTGAAAGTCAGCTTTCATTTTGTTATTTCTACAGTCAGCCAGGATCAAATTTCTTGCATTGATTAGCTCGGTTGAGACTACAGCAATCACGTGGTTGGGCTGCAGGTTGCCAACTATCTTCATTACCATTTTCTACAACAGATGTGGCTGGAGAGCCTAAGCACTCGGCTTTTGGCCAATGAGTCTTCAGTTCGAGTATCAACCTACCTACTTTAATATGTTCAGCAGTATCATCAAGCCTTATACAATAATTGTGATTCATTATCTTGTAGATGAAAAATCCGTTCCATGTAACTGAATATATGTAGGGTAGAGTAAGTTTTACCTTAAGGTATCTGTTTTGCTGCAAAGTGATAACCATCTTAACAAATGATCTATGCAAGGAAAATAAACCGGTGGATGAACCACAGGAGTAAACTAGAAAGTTCGTACCCTCAAATTTATAATAGCGATTACCTTTTCCAAATCTTCATTAAATCACTTTATTGAAGCCAGTTATGTCTACAAATGGGAAGAAACACTGTCGCATTTAACAGAACCTAGAAACTCAATGAAGTACATCATATTATTACTAATAAGTCAGAAGAAGTGGGTTCAATTGGTAGAAGAAACAGAAAACCTATTCTGCCTACCTAGTGGTTAGATGACTATCTGTATTAAACAGAGAAGCCCTAGAAAGACTAGTGACCAGCTAGGGGAACTTTAAGAGGGATTGAACAGTGACCTCAGTCCTCCAGATATTCCGGAAGTTAAGAGGGTTACAACTAATCCGAAATGGGGCAAACAAATCAAAATTGAGAGTTTAAATCCTGAAGTGTTCAACAATGCAAACAAGGGATTACTTTTTGGGATAATTAAAATATTACCTAGAAGTTAGTTACAACTCTGTTACCCGGAACGGACTTTTCATGCACAATTTTGTTAGAGAAAAAAAAGGGTAAGTCTTGTGACAACTACAAGGGGTATTACATTATAGGTGGCAGGGCAAGCTCGAGAGAATCGGGTTTCAGGCGATTTGTGGTTCTATATACAGTAATAATGATAATAAGTCCACACGCCTACCATCAAGATTATACGATAACTAACCTTCAGGTAACCACCAGCGGACGCCTGTTTAGTCCTAGTTTGAAACTCTTCAGCACTTTGCACCCATGACTCCAGCTGGTATCGACCTCAGAACCTATAAATTACAGGGCGAGTCTATAGATGATTCAACCGCTGGGAGTTAACCAAGTGACTCATGAGTTATAAATTCTGCTAACTCTCTGCATATAGTACCACTACTAACCAGCGTCATCTGTGAATATCTATCCTCATACCTGACTTGGTAGACTCCACTGATTGCAAGTTTTGACTAGATCTGCACCTAATCAGTTACTATTAGGCGACAGATCGATTTCCAAGTGTTGGTTGGTAGGGAATTAACTGACCTCAAGCTAGATCGCTGGACGAGACATGTTCAGTACTCCCTCGTTTACCAGTGGTTCTCTAAATGATGTCAGTTAGTGGTCTAACTTAAAATCAACTGAATCCCCAAAATCCAAAACTTTGGAAAATAGCCAGTTCTATCCATGATAAACTACCGCTGGATGGGTTTTCTGATGCATACATGCCTAAGTTAAACAACTGGTCGAAAAGTAAAGATTTGACCGATACATCCTTGGCAAGAAAAAGGGCCCTTTTGAGTTTATACGACTCTTAAGTGCAAGTGTTCAGTTGAAAGTGACTCACTTCCCCATTAATGACTTGAAAACACTAGAGGTAAATATTTCGTTAGGATGAAATCCAACTTTTAACCCTACACAGAAGTGGTATCACGGTGGCATGGTCCATGATCAGGTAGATGTGTTTACTATCCGTCACTAATGATATTTTAAAATCATAAGCTACTATTCATTACTCTATTCTTTTTTCTACATACTAAAAGTTTGTTTCTATTCACTTCTATCTGATAATCCTAGATTCAGCGACGAGGAACAATAGATTTCAGTCTATGCTTCCGTTATATTCTGCTTATGTGCTGTCATGAAACGATTAAGATAAATTAATATACTCCTCTGCAGATCTACGTTGCATAAAGAAATGAACCACATGGTTATAAAATATGAGATCATAAAGTATTTCCTGGTGTGATAAACCACTTGTGAGCAGTCAGAAATTTATATAGTGGGTAAATGTTATCTAAGTAGCCCATACATGCATATGACCATTAATACTACTGACTGAGATAATATTTTGGCGCGTTAGTGCAAATGGAGTGCGTCGGTGGTATAGCGGTTAGGACGCTCGCCAACTATGCACATGGTCCGGGGTTCGATCCCCGGCCGACGCACTCCTTTACCTCGCTAAGCCAGAAATAATGCTGGTAGAGAGGAAAGGTTGGGAATGAGGCTAGCAACTCCATCCTGTAAAATAAACACTGCTACAGAAACTTCAAGCTTCTAGCTTGAAGCCCTATGTTCCACTGGGGAACGTGAGGGAAGGAAAAAAAAGGTTGCTAATATGTGATATACTCTTAACTGAACTAAATTTTCAATGAGGAACTTTGCACAAAAGTGTAGTCCAAATTGCTATGTTTCATAAAGGCATGCGCTAAGCTAGGGAAAGTACTAATCCAAAAAGCCAATAGTATATAGAAGTTTACAAGAGAAAGAATACTTACATGGATAATAACGAGAATTTAATGTACCTAGAGAACAAAACCAATGTGAATGCATCAGTACCGTTGAGAACAACTATGAATAATGTTACCAACTGTCTCCAGCCACTGGTTTCCATCTAATCGAGGGCCCCAACCAAACAGTTTACACCCACCCGCGTGACTCGAACTAACAGTTAAGACTTCACAGATTGATTTCATGCTTTGTTTGACCAACTCTAAACCTTTCAAAACTAGCCTATATCACCTTACATTGTTTTATGAGTAAGGCAGTAGCTTGACATACATAACATGTATCTCGGCGTTCTCAATCGATGTAGGTACACAACATCATTAGCTGACTCTTTCCTCTTAATTAACCTTAGAATTGCTGATTATATTAAACCACGAAACAGTACAGATAGAACGCACATGTCAACAATCAAAGACGATCAGTTCATTTACACTGTTTGACACTGAGTACACAGGCAGACACAAACAGTTTGAGCAGTTGTATCCAAACCCTAATATTTATGGGCAGTTCGCAGAGCCTTTACTAGAATTACCAGAGATATGTTCACCTCTTTACATACATCTCTGGTGAAGTCAAAACTGAAGAGCTGTAACCAGACAGGTAGTCCTTGTTTCAAAGGGGACCCATGGTTTCTAGGACGGGTTCAAAAGAAGGCAACACGTATGATTTTTGACATAACTAACTTATTATACAAGAAAAGACTAAGTAGTTTAAATCTCTCCTTCCTGTCATACCGTAGGCAGACAAATCCCATTACAATGTTTAAAATTTTAAATAAACCCTACGGATCTGATCTATTCCTTCGTTTCCTTCCCACCAGCTCGGGACAATAAAGGAAATAGCAGGAGAGTTCAAAAGCCAATGAGAAACTATATTGTCGTAGAGTATTGTTTCTTACACCGAATGATCAACTGCCGGAACCTACTTCCAGAGAAAAGTGTCAGAGCCATTAATTGACGTATTCAAGGATTTGGACAAGCACAGAAATTTACCAGAAAATGATTGACACAGGCTTCAAGCCTTCTATCATCAATCAACAAGAAACCAAAAATCTAGTTGACGATGAGCGATACAGAAATATTTATGACTAATTGTCAAATGTATAAGGGCATTTCAACGCCAAAGACTTTCTCATCATTCTGCAGACAAAATGCATTTGTTCCTTCCTAAATATAGCAGCTGCAGTCTGTACGCGAGAACACTTCACGAACTCCATAACATTTGCATTTATAATACACGAACTCTTATTTCTCCGTCACCAATGTTGAGAAACAACGTTGTGTTCTATTGCAGCTACAATAATTATCCTGAAGTCGATTAAATCATATAGTCAGTCCTAATACACCCAATGACTGCAGTCATCGGAAACAGAGTTTTTACTTAAGTAAATGATTATTGATGTCTGACAAGTACCAGTACTTCAAAAGAATTATCCTGAAATATAAAAGCGATCAGTTACTTATATCTATTGGACCGAATGAGGTGTGAAAGTTTACTTGAGAAAAGTCTTAATAAAAAGCAGTTTTAAAGCCAATGAAAATAACTACGAAGAGATTGTTTCGAAGTCAATTTTGACAGTCTAAGGGATCCAAAACTTCTTATCGAGAAGACGAAATCCCCTGGAATCCATCCATGACACAATAAAAAACATCAGAAAAAACTATTTACTGAACTTACTATTACATATGGAAAATGACTACAGACAGCTCTCAGTTGATTTTAGCTGGCGCGACTCCTATAGGTTTATTTTTGTGTTGAGGTTGAACATAATTGATATGTTGGATAAAATTACACTTAGTAAATGCCGTTTTGTTAACAATTGCTACTAAAATGGTATATGCTACCTGAATTCATGGAAATGCCGAATTTCTTATTTGGAATATTTGCATGCGCGTCATGTGATCGGATTGCGGTACACTCTAAGCTAAATTGTTGCAAGTCTTTGTGTCTCAGGTGAATTGTGAGTGATATTGCTATAATGAGCTGTGTGGAATAATCGGAGAGTAATGTAACCCACTCGAATTGTCTGCTTTGTGTAAACACAGCCGTTTTTGCTTTGTATCATTTTGTAAGATTTCACACAAGACTGTGGAATCAAGGTATAATCAAAATGAAGAAGAAAAAATGAATTGAACTGGTATTTTAAGCATATGAAAATTCACACTAACACTAAAAACTGTATAGTTCCCACAGAAATGGAAAGCGTAATGCCTTCTTATCTAAATTGTTTTGTGGAAGTACGCAAAATTATCTTGTTATGCAATTCACACAACAATGGCCAGAGCAAATTACAACGTCAGATAAAGGCTGTCTTTATCAAATCACAAATGGGACAAAGCATAGCATATATATTCCCACCGCAGTCATATGCTATTTAAATGAAAAACTAAGATTGCACCACCATGTGCAAATATAGCAGTATGATTAAGTGAGGGCATTTTTTCAGATTTTACGTCTAAGATTTATGAACTCGCAAATGGATTACTACACTAAAAATGCGGATACATTAGCATCGAGATCAAAGGAGCACTGAGCTACCGGCCAATTAGTACAAATGCGACTGTCTAAGAAGTTTGGCAAGATTTAGGAATATAATGAATATATCAGTTCAACTTTTGTACCTAAGTCTACCAATCGGAAACCAACGCATTATCTACCTTGGATAATTGATGAAATGACGCTACTAAGGAAGCGAAATAGCTTATTCGGCCATTTTACTGTAACAGAGAGGCGTTTCGGACAAACTATTATAAAATTTAGAAGCAATGCAAGTAAACGATATACAGAAATTGTATAGAATACGCGGTTCAGTTAGTGTTGATCTGCCGACACTGTCCAAAAAGCCTCCTCATACACATGACAGAGGACTGAAGCAAGTAGCGGTGTACCAGCGCTTCTAAACGGTTCACATGAGGTCGCAAAATCTGAAGAAACGAAGGCTGGGAATCTTTCGAAATACTTCAGTGATATTTTCTTCGTCCGACTTCGACTACGGTATTTCAGTGAGGTCGCTATTAATACCAATAAAATTCCCCTATTTATGGTGACTGGTGCAATGCTTCTTAAACTACTTTTTAAACCGAAGCCAGGAAAGTTACCAGACCTTGACGGAGTCCGCAATCGATTTATAGTCCGTTTAGCTGATGCAAACACTCGCCTTATACGAAGTTTCTTAAAATTTTTGTGACTTGGTATAGGGAGTAGGCACTTATAAACCCTGTCTCCAAATAGGGGCAAAGACAACCAGTGATGAACTACTGGAGTGTAGGTGTGACATTAATTATAGGAGGGTTTTAGAAATAATCACAAGGGATCAGCAGTTAGCTGATGTCTGAAACATGCTCCTAGGGGGGGGGGTGGACACAAGTTGAAACTACGGGGATCATGGGTAGCAAACTTGCAGCCACTTATGGAAAACAGGGTAGAAACGAGGGATGAAAGCTTATGGCTAAAGCTAGTTTTTGTCGACTTTGATGAAGCATTCAGTAAAGTGCCCTAACTGGGCATATACTGAACTAAAAGGGGTTAGACTGAGTTAGTTTCAATGGGATTGTTTACGGGACTACCTTATGATCAAGAGGCATAACGCAAGGGTTAATCGTGTACTGCCGGAGAAGAGATGTCATTTCGTGGAGTACTACAGAGTGCTGTCTGGAGACCCAACTTATTCCTACTATGCATAAATGAATTCCCAGAAATGCTTTCCTCATCTTCACTATATTTCACAGAGGAAATTAAGATCTCAAGGACAGCTGAGTGATCTGACCAGTAGTGCATCTGCCTCAGATTCTTTACACGTCTTACTGAAGGATGCGGAACTGCCCGGAGTTGAGTGTTAGAAGGACTTACAAACTATTGCAGGCCTTTACCTGAAAACAGCTGCACACGGCATTACGGCTGCAACTGAGAGTTTATGAATTATGTATCACCCCGAATGGCTTTCAAGCGCTCAGATCAGTCTAAGCTGTAAGTACTCTACCCAACATATGGCGAGCCTGTATAAAAGCGGCTATTCCATAATTCAAGACAATAGCGTTCTAGATCGATAGGAACTAAACTAGTCAGTGGTATCTCCCATCTTCCGTATGAGAGGTGGCTGTATCACTACACCGAAGGAAATATGGCTTAACTCTGCATTACAGTGTATAATTGGTTTTCTGGTGCTTAAAGTTAAAGCCTTTCCTCTCCTTCTAGGATCTTTCTGTGATATCATCACAAAAGTTACTCAAATCGTTGTTGAAAAAACATGTGGTATTTAGATTCTTAAACAAGATGGTCGATGATTCGAACTCCTTACTTGGTCTGATTATATTAGCTTCATCGGTAAGAGCTTTCAGTGATACATACTGCAAGATTTAAGGAAGGTTATAACTTACTACTATTATTTATCATCTGAATCTGAATCTACATCTGAAACATTATCCACTAGATTTGAATTATCAAGGTCGTCATCATATTGGCGAATCAACGGTTACTCTGTACCAATTTACTTTGCAAAGCAAACAGATTTCACTATAATGTCTTGCATTCCCGGTCGCCTTCCAAAGTCCATCATCCCTATAAAATATGAAATAGAAATTAAACCATGTTTTTCCACCTTCACGTATACGGGGAAGTTGGTTTTGTCGTTGTCTGTAAGTAAATGTGATAGATTTATGTAATCCTTAGATTGCTGAAGGAACTAAAGAAATAGTATTAAATGCCAAGCATTTATCGATAACAGCAGCAAGATTTAACGGAAGTAGGTCATTTTCTAATGCATTTCAATTTTTCAGTTGACGTAGAAGCAGTCGAAAAGCCCGAATATGAACAGGTCTCTTTTATGTTGGCAAAACCTTCATTGGTATGAGAATAATTTTGTCACCACATTGTGTTGTAATGTCTTAGGCAACCTTAGGTACGCTCGAAGTGGAGTATAATGGGAACGTTAGTGATAAAATGGAAGGTTTTTATAGAAGTTCATATACATCAGGAGAAGAAACGCATTACTTATTTTCAACAGATTTCGAAGTTAGTTTTTAGTTGTCTTTAATGATTTGTTTAGCCTACCGGTGCGAGAAAAGCATTCCCCTGTTTGGATGAGCCAGAATTCAAATCGGTTTTCAGCATCAAAGTTCTTGTGCCTAAGGGGAAGATTGCTATCTCAAATATGGTAGGTTACTTAAAATGTGTGGTTATCCTTTTTAATCCTAGTTTTTTCAATCTTTCTGGTTGTGGAAGTACTAAGTGTTCTGTGTTAACTGTATCTAATATTGATCTCTACCGATATGAAATTAATTGGCTGGGTAATTCATAGTCAGTATTAGGGTTTTCATTGTATTTCATTCAAATGAGAGCAAAGCTTGATCTGAACTAATTGTATATGCCTTTCTGCAAAACAATACTTTAAATTGTATCCACACATACCAATAATTATTTTCTATAGACTAATTGCCAGTTGTTTGTCAGTTTATTTGTCCGATTTGCTATATAATGACTAACGTGTTTCTTGTGGTTGGCGAGGTACACTTTTTTCAGTAGTGTTTTAGGAGTCTACTGGCAGGTAACACTGGTATACACTGATTCCAGTCGTAAAGTATTTCCGGATTAGAAAAACAAATGCTTCAGTCTACTTCTAATGACTGGTATCATCGAAACTTCCGCATAATATGCTCCTCTCTGTTAAATGAACTTAGGTTTGACTTCTGAATTGCTTTAATTCAACCAAAATTGGATGACAGTGAAGTTGATAACAGTGGTAATAAGGGGTAGAGATTTAATAGGGGGTGGGGAAAGAAAACAAGACAATTAAGAAACCAAAATTGATTGTTTGGTGTGACAATACAAGTCCATTGCAGGCAAGTGTAATAATTAAAGTATCGACTGAACTATGCTCGTCAGTAAACTAATGATTTTATCTGACCACGAAAACCATAGTAAATGAGATAGGAAGCGGAATCACTGCCGACTAGTCAAGAGTCAATCGCTTAAAAAATGAAACACCTTTACGCAGTCCAAAAGAATATTTTTATTTGTTTTAACCAACATACCTTTTTAAATGTTTCATTTATTTCATATTTGTTGTCACTCCTGTATTATTTAGCCCGTGTTATCTGAAGTTGAGTGTGATGGAAACATGGTTGCATTTAATTTTCAAGATACTCCGAAGATGTCGACATATTTGGTTGCTTTCGCTGTCGGTGATCTTGAATATGTTGAGGTAAGATTAAAATGAAACATTTAGTGATATTTCTGTATATGAAACATGGGCAATTAAGGACTATTTGATTGTTTATTTTAGTTGATCCATAATGACCGATCTCTTGTTAGCACTTATGATCTACATCTATAAACTCATTATTCTCCGTAAAGTTATTCTTCCACACTTTTCCGTTTATTCTAGTTTATGTGCAATTTTTGTCTGTAGCTCTCTGTGTGCGTTATAAAGGATGACAACTTAAACTAATACACCTTTGTGGAAATTTTTAATTTGGGAATCTGGCTTTCAGTATCGACATCGTATATTTATACGATGACGACGAATAGACTAGCCTTCGTGACTAAGGCGATTTAGAATCTTAAATTTGTCGACAAAGTCTATACTTTCTTTGCTCCAGGTTCCTTGTTTATTAGTTTCACGAATCCTAGTTAAATCAAATCGACTTAGTCGTTAGAATTTTGTTTAAATCTGAGGCATTTAGACTCTAGAGTTAGATGTAAGTGTTGGTGAAGTGGAAGTGAAGCTACAAGACTACAGTCATACGCTTGAATAGTCGGGTAGTCTTACTAATAGTTCTTGTCTACTGTTATAATACAAATAGTTATATAATGGCTTCAGGCAGGTACCTTGCACAAGGTCTACATTGATTGAAGCCTTTTTTTAACTCCACGGCAGTATCGAAGAAAAAGTTAAAGCCAGGCATGACAATAAATATAGAAGGGAATTCGAGTGACGAGTGGCAGTTGAGTGTACAATAATAACTGATGGAGCCTGAGTACAATGAAGAGTTGTGCTTCTTTTTAATCATATCGGGGTTTAATCACCCATTGCTGTAATTCCACCACATCATTTCGGCAATACTCCTTCCACTCCTAGATTAAATAGTATATAAACATTTGTCTTCCAATCTTCACAAAAGTACAGGAAGTTATTATAATGTATAGAACAAAACAGTAAGGAAGATCGGTGGTGTGGATCTGAAAGTCCTTGGAGCTAACAAGCATAGATTACTTCGGATAATTGAGGTACTGACTAATGTGCTCCCATCACTTAGCTCTATGTCGCTTATCAACTCAACATTTAAGAAAAACACAAAAATCTAAACACAGTATTCATAGATTACAATTGACACAGTGTATAGAGTTGTGAGATTTGTGATCATTCATTGTCTAAATGTAGTTTGGAAATAAAACCCAAAAATGTCAAATGCACCTTTGGTCCTTGGTTCTTCTGCTTTCAAGGAAATCCATTTGTTTGTTGTTTTTTCATATTCCATATTAGATAAGTTCATTTGATATTATGTGTTGTGCTACAGTATCAATAACTAGATGACGTTTCGAGCACAATTTATTGCTCATAATCATATCATCAAAATATTCATACGACCTCCTAATTTGCTTCATACAGCTTTTTTATTCCCTCCTGTTTTCTTTTGCATATATCGTGTCACGTCATTCCTATTACATATTTTTGGTGTTAACTTAATGAAGAAAGATTTGACAATTGACCTCCCTCCACTTAACTATTTTTTTTCCTTCACTTTACCCAGTGGAACATAGGGCTTCAAGCTAGTGGCTTGAAGTTTCTGTAGCAGTGTTTATTTTACAGGATAGGGTTCCTAGCCTCATGCCCAACCTTTCCTCTTCACCAGCATTATTTCTGGCTTAGCAAGGTAAAGGAGTGCGTCGGCAGGGGATTGAACCCCGGACCATGTGCATGGTCGGTGAGCGTCCTAACCGTTATGCCACCGATGCACCCACTTAACTATATTACTTCCGAATTTTCAAAACCTTTTTCCACCCTGTTGTGTGATCACATACAAGTGCATGCATTGCACTGACCGAACGTTTTGCAAAACACAAATTTAGATGTAGAATGGTTGTGCCGGCTAAGTTAAATAATCTCTAAATCTTACTATACATTTATTTGCATATAATCACACAACAGGGTGAAATAAGTTTTTGAAAATTTGGAAGTAATATAGTTAAGTGGAGGAAAGTTAATTACCGAATCTTTCTTCATTAAATTAACACCAAATATATGTAATAGGAATGACGTGACACGATATATGCAAAAGAAAACAGGAGGGAATAAAAAAAGTTCTATGAAGCAAATTAGGAGGTCGTGTGAATATTTTGATGATATGATTATAAGCAATAAATTGTGCTCGAAACGTCACCTAGTTATTGATATTGTAGCACTACATATGATATCAAATAAACTTATCTAATTTGGAATTATATCTTACTACAGTATCCAAATTCGACTCTTACGTTAATAATACGTACGGTTTTCTGCATGTCTCCTTTTGCTCGATTAGTAGATTAAAGGTCTGAGGATTTAGAACTTTATCCAATTATGTCGCGTTCACCTTTGATTGTGTTTGTATCTCTCTTGTAATCCATATCTATTTACTGATTTAGAAACGATCGACTGACATACAAATTTTCAACAAAAAAAGTTTTCTATTAAATTAGAAATCTGTAATGATTCGAAACTGTGTTACTTATTCCATGCAAACAAGAAGTATTGCATAGCGACGAATCATTTCAAGTTGTTGCGTTTTGAAATACCACAGCAGAAACAAATTACGACAAATAAAATGATACTAAAATTTGGAAAAGACAAAATACGAAGTGGGGGAGAATAATTAGTGAAGAGTGATGTAAATATTCAAAGTTTCGATGCTAAGGAGTAAATATAATCGTCACTGTGTATCAAGTAATTCACAGGAAATCCTAAAAGTTTGTTTCCTAATAAATATTCAGACCTCACTCAGCTACTCTATCCTTAGACTATTAGTTAGCTACTTCATGAATTGTTTTCCATCTTCATAAGAATTCCTATCTGAAACATGGTTAGACCTTCATATCTTTATCAATAAAATTTGAAGTTTTCCTGTCCATGTGCCAATGTAACTTTTTTAGAGGGCTGTAGGTATCGACGTTCGCGAGTTGTACGGATTATACTAACGCAAGATCTTATACCAACAACCACTATAGTGTTCGTTCTTCGAGTACCAAATGGTAAAGCAAAAGACCAGATTTTGTCGTCCAAATACGATATATATTTTGGGACCAAATCGCGGGTAGGAATGAATGCTTAGCTAGCTAGTAATCGTGCACGCACGTGACACGACGAAGCACCAAATGGCGGGGATGCTTGACCGTAAGCCTTCAGCTAAACAAGTCGACTTAAACAGTGATGGTCAGCATCCAATGTTGAGTGATGATTGCTGTGGTTAATAATTTTGGGGAATTATTTACCGCTACAGCTCACTCCCCCCCTAGTGGGGTTGTGAGGACCCTAAGACATGACCAGCCGGAAGTAAAAAAATCTCGATGGTTCCCTGATGGGTGAAAAAAATCTTCCAAGCGGCTTGATGGAGAGCCTGCTGGTCTGTCTGCCTATGCTAATAGGGTGTCTGTACATAGCTTCCTCAGTGTTGTTCGTTGGATCCCGTGCTTCGTTTGTTTCCTGTCCAGTGCCCGTTGCACCTGGAAAAGAAAACAAGAATGCTGAGAACCTTGTCAAGAAAAATGTACCAAATAAGCGTTTTCTTTTACCAAAAAAATATGACATGCATCTACTATACAGTAAAATAATGTAAAGTTCAAAATTTCGGGAAAAAAAATATACATCTTATATAATTTTATGTACGGTTATAGGAAAAATATCATTTACTTGTGTTAAATGACGCAACATAAAAAAAAATTGATGTGTCACTCAGTTATGTGAGATAGGTGTGAAGGTATTCTGGGAATCTAACGTGACGTCCAGAACGCGTTTTTTTAGAAAGATCGACCGAAGGTTCAGTGGCTTTCGCCGTGCTAGGGAGTTCTTCGAAGACTGAAGTAGATTCAATTACTTGTGAATTATCGGGTACGTTAAGCTCCAGGCTAATAGGATTACCTTCCAAGTAAGCCGGTTTCAGACGGTCGATACTGACGGTGTCTTCGCGGCCTTTTTTGTCTAAAACGAAGAATTTATCAGTACGTTTAATCACTTTATATGGTCCGTCATATGGGGGTTCTAGAGGACGACGTACCGAGTCGCGACGAACAAATACGTGTGAAGAAGTTTTTAAACAAGGGTGAACGAAAATATCAATGGACTGTGGTCGGAGGGGAGCAGGTTTAACTGAACGCATAGCGTTTGTAAGCCTGCTGACGTATGAGGAGTGATCTACTACTGGTGGGAAGCTCGAGGGAGAAACAAACTCACCTGGTAGTCGTAGTGTTGTGCCATATACTAGCTCAGAGGTAGTACAACCAGCATCGGTTTTTAAGGCGTTTCGTATCCCTAGGAGAACTAACGGAAGGGATTCAGTCCAGTGGGTGCTATTTGCAGCTGATAAACCAGCTTTCAACTGTCTGTGTAGACGTTCTACCATACCATTCGCTTGAGGATGATAGGCTGTCGTTCGAAAACGCATGCAACCAAGGATTTTAGTCAAAGCGAAGAATAAACCGCTTTCGAATTGCCGCCCACGATCAGTTGTTATGGAAGATGGGCATCCAAAGTTTGCAATCCATCTCTCTACAAAGACGCGTGCGACAGTTTCAGCAGATATATCCTTGATGGGTACTGCTTCAGGCCATCGTGTGAAGCGATCGATGCAGGTTAACATATAGGTGTATCCATGAGATTCTGGAAGGGGGCCAACTAAATCTATATGGACGTGTTCGAAACGGGCATCAGGGATAAGAAAAGTGCCAAGAGGGCTTTTAGTGTGTCGTATTACCTTGCACTTTTGGCAAGCTAAACACGTCTGTGCCCATTCCCTTACTTCCTTGTTAATACCAGGCCAGCAAAACCTACTAGTTACGAGTTTGACAGTAGTTCGAATACCTGGATGGGATAAGCCATGCAACGTATTGAAGACGTTACGGCGATAACTTTTAGGCACGATGGGGCGAGGAGTACTAGTGGAAATGTCACACAGAATAGTATCCTTTCCTATACCTAAGGGTTTCTTGGCTAGTTGTAGAGTTGTTTTCGACAACTCACGCTGAAGCTCAATATCTTCTTTTTGAAGACGAGCCAGTTTTACAAGGTCTATGCCATCGATTTGGGTGAAAGAACAAATACGTGACAAGGCATCTGCCACAGTGTTGTTCACTCCGGAAACATGGCGAATATCGGATGAAAACTGTGAAACATAATCTAGTTGTCGCGATTCCCTGGGTGAATACTTATCTGAAGTTGAGTTCAGAGAGTACGTCAGAGGTTTGTGGTCAGTGAAAATGGTGAATTCACGACCCTCAACTGAATGTCGAAAATGACGTATAGCACAGTACATAGCTAGAAGTTCCCTTCCGAATGTGCTGTACTTCGTTTCAGCTACTTGAAGGCGCCTCGAGAAAAAGGCGAGTGGTTGCCATTCGTTGTTAACTAGTTGTTGCAGAACTGCGCCGATTGCAGTGTCTGATGCATCAACCGAGATACTCAACGGTGCCGTTGGATCCTGATACATAAGAAGGGTGGCATCTGCAATAGCTTTCTTTACCTGAGTAAAAGCATGTCGAGCAGATGTGTCGAGTTCGATAGCCTTGTTGTTCCCTCGAAGGAGATCGGTTAATGGCTGAATTAGAGAAGCACAATTAGGAATAAAACGTCGGTAATAACTTACCAAGCCGTTAAAAGTGCGAAGGCATTTTACTGTCTTTGGCTCGGGAAAGTTCAGTATTGCTTCGACTTTAGTAGCCAGTGGGCGTATGCCCTGGCAGTCAATAGTGTGACCCAGAAAATCGAGTGAGTCAACGCCTATTTGACACTTCTGTATATTGATGGTAACACCATGTTGGCGTAACCTTTCAAATGCCAAGTCCAAGTGTCTAAGGTGAGTTTCCTTATCTGGACTGGCAATGAGGCAGTCGTCTAAGTATGCGTATACAAAGTCGAGACCGCGAAATACTTCGTTGATGAAGCGTTGGAATGTTTGGGCCGCATTCCGGAGGCCGAATGGCATACGTAGGAATTCGAAAAGTCCGAAAGGCGTGATGATAGCCGTTTTCGGAATATCTTCCGTTGCCATCGGGATTTGGTTATACGCTTTAACCAAGTCGATTTTGGAGAATATAGATGCTCCAGATAACGTTGCCGTCAAGTCGTGTATGTGAGGCAATGGGTAGCAATCGGGGGTAGTTTTGGCGTTCACTCGCCGGTAATCACCAGTGGGTCGCCAATCGTTGCTATCCTTTTTCGGTACCATATGCAACGGGGATGCCCATGGACTATTCGATGGCCGAATGATGCCAAGGGTGAGCATATGATCGAATTCGTTTCTGGCAATTCTCAGTTTGTCAGGGGCCAGTCGTCGTGCTTTAGATGTCACGGGCTGTCCTGAGGTTATGATGTGGTGCATAACATTGCTGGTTATACACGGGAGGTCGTTAGATGGGCAATTCAGTTCCGGATATTTATCAACAATCGGTTGAAAAGTTGGATCGAGGATTGCTTTCATCTTAACGATTGACAAGCTGGGGCCTACGTAAGTTATGCCTTTGATAGACAAACTAGTAGTGTTGTCAATTAATCGTTTACGGCGGACGTCTACGAGCAAATCATGATGATTAAGTAGGTCCGTGCCGATGATGGGCATTGTGACGTCAGCGATCAGAAAAATCCACCGAATAGGTTTGCGTAAACCTACGTTCAGATAGACGTATTTCCGACCATAGGTTGCAATTGGTTTTCCATTTGCAGCCTGTAGGTTGAGGTTAGGATCCTTCTGTCGATCTGCTGCTGTAGCAGGAAGGACGCTGACTTCGGCGCCTGTGTCGACTAGATATCTAGTCTGGCTAATTACATCATGGATGTAAAGTAAGCGGCTAGTGCCACCGGCGACGGTTGCCGCTAACGCGTGCCGGCGGGATAGTTTCCCACAGACTTGGAGGCTTTGCCGAAATCACAAGGTTTTCGACAACATTTCGCTTCCTTGCCATAGGTGTTGTGATACCAACACCAGTCAGGATTTTTGACAGAACGTGTGTTGGACTTAGATCGTCCACGTGCGTTCTGCCGTTGAGGGGATTTAGAACGACGATAGGAGGAATTGCTAGGCTTGTTTGACCTAAGCATCTGCTGGACGGAGTTGATTAACTCTATCATTGCAGAATCCTTCTTCGAAGTCTGTTCGGTAACAGAGTATACTTCGGTGACTGGCCGTTTCGTTATCTCTAGAATTCTATCTGCAGAGACAGCTAAATCATCTATGAGAACACCCTGAAGTGTCACAAGTACAGTCTGAACTGACTGTGGCAGTTTGGATAGAAATAGTTCTCTAAACAGTCCTTCATCGAACTGACTTTGGCCAATGATCTCTTTCATTCTTGCCAGCATGCTCACGGCTGACTGATCTCCTAACTCGATGTTACGAAATAACTCATCCAGACGTTGTCGATCTGTGAGAACGTTTCTCTTGAGTATGGATGCTTTTAGCAACTCGTACGAGTTACTTACCGACATCTGCAGAGTTACGCACCTGCTGAATTCCCGCGGTAGGGCGTGAATAACTGCAAGGAACTGTGAACGTTGATCAGTTATGCCATGTTCACAAAAATCGGACTCAGCAATCTGAAACCACGTTTCAGCATTATCTGGCCAAAATGGTACTAGCTGAATTGTTTTGGCAGTTGAGCGAATCTGAATAACCTTGGGGCTAAAATCACTCATGACGAAAAGTATGCCGATAACAATATAGTACAAGAATAAACACAAAAAGGAACGAACTCACCGGGTTTATCTGCGTGTGAATTGAAGATGAAGTTCGAGGTTGGGCTCACCAGTTTAGGGGATTGATGGTATCGACGTTCGCGAGTTGTACGGATTATACTAACGCAAGATCTTATACCAACAACCACTATAGTGTTCGTTCTTCGAGTACCAAATGGTAAAGCAAAAGACCAGATTTTGTCGTCCAAATACGATATATATTTTGGGACCAAATCGCGGGTAGGAATGAATGCTTAGCTAGCTAGTAATCGTGCACGCACGTGACACGACGAAGCACCAAATGGCGGGGATGCTTGACCGTAAGCCTTCAGCTAAACAAGTCGACTTAAACAGTGATGGTCAGCATCCAATGTTGAGTGATGATTGCTGTGGTTAATAATTTTGGGGAATTATTTACCGCTACACTTTTAAGTGGAATCTTACATATGCCCATCTTTCTCTTATAGCATTTGTCATCAGTTTTATCTCCACACTAAGATATAAAAACAACAGCCAGAAATCACGGAAACATATGTGTGATAGAGTATTAGGAAAGTAACCATTAACATATTATTTTGTCTTAAATTATTATGTGATGTGAAATGTCGTCGAATATAAGCACTGGTTGTTCCATCTGTCTGCCCTCACAGTGTGCTCTAGTTTAAGTGACGCAATAGATTTAAAACGAATAAGGCATATTTTATGGTTTTCATATGGCATATTATAACCTACGACTAAAATTCGTTATTTGTAGTTTGGTGCTTCAATTACCCTTCGTGCGATTACGCAGGTATTTATTTGATAATATGGCTATGCGATTGTATGTGCGTATGATCGAAAAACTGCAAATATAACTACGTGTGACAGTTGTTTTGTTGGCGGGAAGTTTTACTTATCACACTTATATTTGAACTAAAATAAAAGTTGACTTTTTTTTCTTTCTTATGTTAGACTTGTTGTAAAGTATATTCTAGTTTCCAGACGTTTACATAAAATTCTACTTCTGAAAATTTTATGACTATTGCTTTCGGTGACGGGGGATATTTTTTAGCGATGTAATGTCAAATTACCAATTTTTCTCATTGAAATAATTATTTTAAACTGTTTTACGTTACAGGCTACTGACAAAAATGGTGTCTTGGTACGCGTATATTCTCGAAAGGGTCTTGTTTCAGTACAAAATCAAGGTGCAGTTGCATTAAATGTAGCCTGCCATAGTTTGCCATTCTTTGGGGAATATTTTGGTATAAACTATCCATTATCTAAAGTTGATTTGCTTGCTGTTCCTAACATGAGTGGTGGTGCAATGGAAAACTGGGGTCTAGTAACATTCCGGTAAGTCTTGCCAGTAATGTTATACTTGTCTAGTTTGAAGGGTAGGTTTAAAATGACTCTAACTTGGTTCATATTTGGGTTCTCCAGATAAAATAAAATGTGGCAAAAATTTTATTCTACGTAATATTTCTAGAGAAGGTTGACAAATTGCAAAAACGTAGGGAAACAGATTTTTTATTCTCTAAGTAACATACGACAGAAAAATGGCTTGCTAAATGGGATTAATGACCCGTGCGAATGAATAAGTAAGGGAGATGATTACAGATGCTACATTTCAAAACTGCACATCTCATATTGCTCACTGTTTAATAAAAAAGTGACACAATCTTTATCAACTATTTTGGTAGTTTGGATTTCGCTTAGTTGAAGCCTATAGTCACAATATTTATAGGTTGCTAAGAGGTTTTATTCTGCCAATACACAACTATCATCCATACGAACAATGTTAACTGAGGATAATACACCTTACTGTCTACTAAGTTTTTTTTGTTATAGCTTGATTCCACACAGTATTTTTGGTATAGGTATGGAATTTTCAGCATATGATATCGGTAGCCCAAATTTTGCAGGCCGACCATTGATATCAGGTGTGCGTCGGCAGTAGTTCGAATCCCGTACCATGTGTATGGTCGGTAAGAGTCCTAACCACTGTGCCACCGAAGCGAAGTATATGCCTTTACCTAAGTATTAGCGAAAACAGTCCATTTCAAAGTATTGACTCGTAGCTTTGAACGAATAGCTTTACATGAGTGATACTATGCTTGATTAAATCAGGCCTCCTACTTCCAACCCTTGGATCATGGATTCATAACTAACTCCACCTACTGAGATTTAGAAAGCTTGGTATTGTTACACCAGTCCTTACACAAGAATGTGGCTCATTGCCAGGGAGTATTGGCATACTTGTAGCTGTTTTGTAACCTTATCTAAGCATGAGACGACATCCTACCAGGAGACAGCTTATTCTTCGGTAGGTATTTGACTGACTATTGAGTTGAATGTTTGGACAATCAAATTTTATTAGCAGGTTATATAACACGGCTTGTAATCGTATATCTTTTTGTCCCATTATTATTATTATTATTACGTGTCACTGATAAGAGCTTGCAAGGAATAGTGTTTGTGTCATTAGGACTGGAGATGAAAGGTGTTTGTCAATTATCAAGTCAAGGTCTGTGCACCTGTGTAACAACAGAAGGCAAGAGTCAGGCAACAGATCATTTATTAAGGAAATCAACGCATATTTATATATTTGCATGTACATTACTATGGATATTTAAGCAAACAAACACAGTCTTCCGATTGGTTGTTTCTCACGTAAAGTTAATCTTTCATCTATTTGTGACTGTTTCTTGAATGTCAAATCCTCTATATGTTAACTGTATCCGCCTACGCAAAGTCTGCTGTGGTCGGTTTTGAATCAATCTTTGTTCACATTTTCTCACGACAAATCTTGGGAACGTAAATATTGACGTAAATTACTGTCTACCAATTCGGCTAGTAGATAGCTCTCACCACACCTGTGAAGGTGTAAGTGTATAGATTGTTCATAATTATAGACAAAACCTATTCGGCAGCATTTAAACAACAAATTTAATTAGAACTATTGTATTGTTTAGGAAACATACACATGAGACTAGCTGTACACCACTGAATAGTAACATTTTTTCCTCGTAACCTGATGGTTTTACGTTCAGTCTCCAGCGTACTTGTGGCGTTGCCTTACTGATAGGTTAAAAGGTAGAACAAAATAGTTGTGGTCCATAACTTTCAGCGGTCTTTTTTTAGCTGATATCCAAATATTCACGAACCCAGCATGTGATTACCGTTAAACTTGACATCTGTAACCAAATGATCAAGCCACATGTTACAACGGCTATTTCAGTGTGACTCACTTTTGCGATGAACTCTAAAGTTGTGAAATGTCGCACTGATGTTAATCTGGTTGTAACCAGGTGGTCGAAAAACACACTCAGAGACATTGTATACTTAAAATCCTAAGAAGAGAGGGTGTCTAGTAGAAGCTTTAAGGTGGAGTGGTACTACTTATAAGTTGGTCGACACATTCCTGAAGAGTCGGGAGGTAGATCAACACCAACACTTTGATTCATATTTCTACGACTGTATCTGGTTAATGTGGCGTGTGCAGGTGACTTTTCTCATATAGAACAATCAGTGATAATAATTTTTTCATTCTTACAAACTATTTCCAATGGTGCGCAAACTACTCTTGTGGATCTATGATATGACAGTGCAATGCAATCATTTGTACAGATTTATCCACTATGGTTACGACTTACTTTTCTCCAGTTACTTCCCTGTGTAATTCTGAACTCCAGGTTACAATCATTTGAGTCTTTAAGATGCATTCATGCTGATTGCATAAGGCTATCTCGATTTTTGTCTGTCATTTATCAGTCAGCCTACCTTGTTTTTCTTTAAGGACTGAATCATATAATCTGTTCACGCTTGTAATATAACAAAAGACTTTTTAATCTTTTATATGACTGATTTTTCATGCATATATAAAAAAAATATATTTTGATTGTTAACCAAGTGAACGGGCTCTATTGGCTAATCCGCATACGCTGTCTCCGACAACGAAAGAGGTCATTACAACTATAATTAGTCATGAACTGGCTCATATGTGGTTCGGTAATCTAGTCACAATGAAATGGTGGACAGATTTATGGCTGAAAGAAGGATTTGCCGCTTGGATTGAATACTTTTGTGCTGATCACTGTTATCCTGAAATGGATATTTGGGTAAGTCTATTTGTCATCTTTTTTTCTAAAAGAGTTTGTTAATGTAAAGACAGGAAAGCTTTTCTACAGAATTTACTCGTGGTGTATTCTGTATACACCGAAACAGATGGTTCTTTTCAGTGATATTTTTATCAGTCCTGTGGTAGAATACAGAAATAATATACATGTGACAAATTTTAACTTTGTGAAAAAATTACCGCTTTTTATTACATTGTGAAATGCGCTACTTAAATATCTCTCATTACATCTTATAAGAAGTAGCACTTGTGCATTTTTCTTAGTTTTCTTGAAAGACAAAAGCCGAAGTAGCAAAAGTGTTTTGGTTATGAAAGCCAGGTATACTCGATTTGCGGTGATATCACTACCTGAAGCACTTTTAGCTTGACAGATTGATTTTGATGTAATGAAGCAATGATTAAATTTAAGATGATTTTTATTGTTGTAGCAGGACTTGGACCTCTATGGGTTACCAGACAGGTTTCAATTCTCGCTTCAGTCATTTCCCGCAGTTATATTTAAGCCTTAGTACCTTCCACTAAGTGATGAATCAAGACTTTTGAGTTGCCTATAACCACAGGCCTACGAAATATACAAAAAGAAATGGAAAATGACTGAACTTACACCGGAGAGACCGTTGTATATTATAACACAATAGGTTGTCGAGTGGAACATGAATGGGGAATGATGAGTTAGATGTGTGCCCATGGCGTGGAGGAGATTGTTTGAGAGGAAGGTGAAAGCTTGTGGGCAATTGTGAAGTTAGCTTAAGAGGATTTCAGATAACAGGATGAAATGGATATTAGATGGTTGGAGACAGTCGGCAGGAAGCCTTGGACATAGGTTTCGTGCTAGTTGACACTCGTCAGTAAGGCGTATCTGCAACCTTGAAGGAACTCATCTTCCTTCTGAGATTCGAACCCGCGTCACCCAGTGCTGCAGTTAGAGACGTTACCACTGAGGTATTCGGGCTCGCGATTGACCTCCTTTAGGACTGTAGTGGATACTTTGATAGAATTTGACTGACAGAGTTCAGCCTGCACCAAAGAAAAGACTAGACGTATAACACTAGTTACTAGTGTCCAATCAAAGTATGAAATGGATATGTAATGCTGAAGCCCAATGTCCCACTCAGAACTGAAGACATTAATGCTAAAAATAATATTCTGTACGTGCTCTGCCTGTGGGATAAATATGTAAAACCTAAATGCTGTTATTTTCACTAGCTATCCTAAGTGGTTTGTCCTATCGTTGTTTTACCTTCACTATCTTTATTTGTAGATTCATCTATATATTAGAATAATGCTTCTTCTGTAAGAGTCTCTTGACAGTAAGTATAGCAATAGAAGAAATAATTGAAAAATGACATCTGTGATTACAATCTACATGCTGTTTGGTTGCAGGTAAAATGGTCTAAGTAGTGCTTCTTACCACAAGTATCAAGGTCTAGTTGAAGTAAGAAAACATAGTGAATGGCTTTCTGGGTATATTAACTGTATATTCAGCTTCTTTTCTATTTATGTATATTGTACCAAATGACTGTTAGCAACTAACTAACAGAAGTAAATGTAACCACATCATGGCAATAGGTATAAAGTAGTTAATTTCAAAGACTATCGTGTGACAATTGGAATCGTATTTTTTCGACATTCGTATGATGGATTTGGAATGATAACTTGATTATCTAAAATCACATTTAACATTCAAAGCTGACTACTGTTTGTTATGAAATAGGCTTTGATATACGTGATACAAAGCTTAAGATCAGTAGATTTAATCATGTGTCATCGCTGTTCCCTTATTGGCATTCCTCTTTTTTTTTCTAACTGGTATGTACTTCAATTGTAAAACGGTGGTGTTCCAAGTAGTATTTACTGTTTCAATATATATATATATATATATATATATATATATATATAGCTATTATGGTTGCACGATACCTCATTGCTATTATATGCGGAAATCATTGTTAGCTATTGTTCATTATGCTTGAGGTATTTACTGCAGTGCATGCTTACCCTCTGCACAAGATCCGGTTAACAATGACGATAATCACATTCATAATAATAATAATAATGATAGCTTTATTCCGAACAGTATTTGTGGTACAGGTATGGAATTTTCAGCGTGCATTACAATATTGCATCTAATCTTATAAATTTTATAAGACTTTAAAGACAAAAAAGATAGATAAATAAAAAGAAATAAAAAAGAACAGCGTTGCATTCACATTTTAAACAATGCACCACTGGAATATGAAATATAAAATTAGTGTGTAATAGAATATGTAAGCAACAATATAATAGTAACACAGAAAGAACAAAAGCTAATGGGAACTATTTGTTAGAGTGCCGCAGTAAGTTGATCGTGTCATACCTAACGGATTTCTCATCACATAACAGCTGTGTCAGATAAGGTATTGTGGAGATTTTGTACTTGGTAGTCATGGCATATAGCCTCCTATAGCTGCTTCTAGTTCTACCAGATGAAATGCAAGGAGAGAGTTGCGTATAGAGAGGATGTTAGGGGTCTGACAATATAGTATTCGCTAGTTTCTTACATGACATTATATGTCTATCCACAATAGTGTTAACCAGTTGGTTTAACGATATCCCACTTGCCCTACTAACAGCTTTTAGTACCCTTCTCAGGAAAGCAAAATCTTTCTTAAGTAGTCCAGGAAAGATTAATGGGGAGCAGTAAAGAGGGATGGTTAGAATACAAGAATTGACAAACTGAGAAAGCAAAGACTGCTTTATACCAGACTGCCTTAACTTCCTAACGTAGAACGTTAAGCGAAACATCTTTCTAGTAACTAGCAAAATGTGAGAGGACCAGGAGAGATCTTAGGAAATACTCAGTCCAAGGTACTTGACATTAGATGTAGTTTCAACCTCTATGCCGTCAATGATAGTGGGACCAGGTTATTACTATCCATAAATATGTTTTATCTGGTGTGTATCGCAGTTCCAGTCTATTATATTTTAGGTGTTCATATCTCTGTGTTGAAATACTATTAACCTGTCAGTAATAACAGTGTGGTGAGAGCTGGCTGCCAGCCAAACTTGATAGACAGTAATTGACGTCAGTGTTTATGTCCCCAATATTGGTGGTGAGAAAATGAGAACAAAGTCTTTGCTTAGGCGGGTACAGTTAGCATATAGATGATCTGACACAGTCACAAAGAGATGCAAGGTTAACTTTCTGTGAGAAACAACAACCAATCAAAAGACTGTATTTTCTGCTAACAATAATCTACAATAATGTACATTAAAATCTATAAATATGTGTTGATTTTCCTTAATAAACGATCTGTTGCCTGGCCCTTGTCTTCTGTTGTTATAACAGTATTATATTGAATAACCTAACGCAGATGTAAGCTCATCACAATCATTAGCTCAAAAGCTTTTCATTTGTATAATTAGTTATTACAGAAAATGATACGATCACAAGTGATTGATATGACTTTTATTAAATGGTCATAAAAACAACTCATCACAGATTTTCATGTGGTGACTGACAATTTCGAGTTTGGTGATTCATTTTCTATTTGAGTGTATATTAGTGCCTAACTTCAGGTTTAGTACCCAATAAGGAAACAATATTAAAGGGGATCAATATTACAAAATTCAGTTGTAAAAGACTAGTAGAAACGGTGAATAAATCTTAACTTAAATCAACTGTTTACCAGACTATTCATCATGTCCAACCACTGATTTCTAATTCAGAGAGTAGTTTATTTCAAAGTCTAGTGTACTGTTTAATGAGAGTAAGTTGCTGCATTGTTCTGTTGTCATTTATTCCAATGTTTATAGCTATTTGATGGACGAAATAGTCTTTTAAGGCTTTCATCATCTTCTTTATTTCACTTTGCAGACACGTTTTTCGTATCACCGAGTAGCAGATGCACTGCTGTTAGATGCGTTGTCCAATTCACATCCAATTGAAGTAAGCCCTTAGTATATTGTATGCTATTATGCTCATTCGTGTGTTTATTCGAGTTATTTTTATGTAATCTTATTCCTAATAACTATTTTTTTTCGCAAAATTTCATTCAAACCACAAATTTGTTACCTAGGAACTAAGATACGCACAACCATTTTTATAAAGAAAACCATAATAAAACTGACTAACAGGAATGCGAAAGCGCTATGTTGTCGGGAAGTCTTTTATTATAATCAATAGTGGTAATAAATCAGCATAATAAGGGAAGAAGAAAGGGCATTGGAATCTGTCAGTACTTGGTGTGGAGTTTCTGTCCTGTAAAGAGATAGAATTTGGAAAAAGACACTGACTGTTGTCTGTTACTGGGATGGGAAGGTTTCTGTTAACCTTTGGAACGGGATGGTTGGGATGTTTGGCAGAACCATTTTGTTCTAAGGAGTTTTATAAAAGAAAAAGAATTTCCTGTATAGCATTAATTAGCCCTAACTCAGATGCAGTGGTGTGTGGTTTACGAATTTAGAAATTTGAGCTCGTTTTCTATGCGTGGTGACAGAAAATATATGGGTTCTACATGGTTAAATTTGTGAAATTAACCGAGTTGTTTTTTCGAGTTTGATTACTTATTGACGTCATTTAGAGGACCACTGAAAACAAGGGAGTACTGGACAACTGTCCCTTCCTAGTCTGGGACTCCTCATCAGTACGTACCCATGACCCCACTGGGGATTGAACCTAAGATCATCAGGTTACGAGGTCAAGCTTGTTAACCATCTAGCCACTTGGGTCGGAATCCAATTGCCCATGAATTCCAACTTCTGTAAATTCACGATTTTAGCGCCACTGCCAGCTAGTGTCATCGGCGACTATTTGTTCTCATACCCAACCCGGTGGATTCCAGTGGTCACAACTTCTCACAAGAACTCCAGTCAACTTTATCCTATAGCCAGTCACTAGTGAGCATCAGATTCTTTTTCAAGAGTTCGATTTTTTTGGAAATATCTCATGGATCTCCTAAATATATTATTAGTTTGCTATTTTTAACTGAAAAGAACTAATTTTTCAAAGTGGGACTTTGGAAAAAAGGTGCAGCTGTTCAGCTGGCCATAACCTATGAAGTATACATTAAGATAGAAGAAAAGTAATGCAAAGAAACTATATTGAAGCCAAATTTACGGTAGAAAGAATGGTTGTATGGAGACTAATGAGAAGTTAGTGGATCTGAGTGAAAATACACTGAATGCATCTGAGTTATTAGGGACGATTTGGATCTGTATCACCAACTGTCTCCAGTTATTGGCTATTAGCGTGTCGAGGACCCCAGCGAGACTGTCTGCAAGTCCCTACTTGGCTCAAACCAATAGCCACAGACTTCATAAATTGACGCCATTTTATGATTTCACCACCCTCAACTCTTTTCCAGCCTAATCCTGTGCCACAAAACATTATTAGAGGAGTAATGAGACGGTTTGGTGTCAATCACACATCTCAGTCTCAGCTTCGCAACCTAATCAACTAACTTTCCTTTTCTACGTAACAGTCTACGTCTGGCCTCAATATCACTGACCATATAATTACCATCTTACATAAGAGATAAAATGCGGTCAAAGACATCCAGTCTGTTTATATCACCCACTTTCAACGGTTAGATCTTAACTGTGAAAAGAACGGGGCTAGCTGCTGTGCGGCACACACGTCTTCTGACCGATAGCCGGATATCATGTCTACGCCAAAGTTAACGCAAACGCCACATAAACTTTTTGTATCCGTTTCAGCATTCTGCCCATTAGGGCTAATGCAACTTCTCAACTAAGTGAAGTGGTTAACACGCTCTACCATTTCACTCCATATCCTTAAATTAGGAGCCAGTGTAGACCACTCCCTCGGCATTATCTTACATTTGACATGGAGAAGTCACATACTTAGATTTCTGCTCAAAGTATACAAAAGGCTGAATTTTGTCAGCGTCTTCATCTAGAAGAATTATATCATCTGCATACTGTAAGTCAAGGAGGGTGTACCCTAATAACAAGACAGTATTTCGTGCAGCAGGAGTTACAAGGAAGAATAAATGTTTCAGGGTCTATAATATTTCTGATATTTATATATATGTATATATTGCTTGCAATTGCAACTCTACGCATCGTCTGCGAACAAAGCATAGAATGCCAGTCAAAGCCGTACTTTAACTTCATTGATTTCGGAAAGACCTTCGACTGCGTTGACCGAAAAGTAATTTGGAAACTACTTCAACACTACGGCGTGCAGTGCCCAAGTCGTTACCAACCTCATTCAACAGCTGGTTATATGACAGTGCTACATGTCAAGTGATCCACAACGGAAAACTCACCGAGGCGTTCAAAGTGAATATAGGAGTAAGACAAGGCTGCCTGCCTATTATCACTGATGTTATTCTTAATTGTATTGGACTGGATTATGCGTCAGACTGCGCTTGGGAGTGAGAAGGCAGGAGCACGCTGCACTGGCCGATAATAAGACTGTAGAAGATCTGAATTTCGCGTGTGGATGATATATGTCTAATGTCACACAAACTCGAAGACTTACAGGTAGAAATCAACAAACTAGCTGAAGAAGCAGGACTCTAGGTGAACATAGAGAAGACAGAGGTGGTGAAGATAGCCAACGAACAGCAACAACAACCAGCGCCAATCACCATCAACGGGAGAGATTTGACAGAGGTTATTTCCTTCACTTATCTAGGAAGCGTCGTTTTAACTACAGGCGGAACGGATGAGGATGTCAAAGCAGGCCAGGATCGGAAAAGCAAGATACGCCTTCATCAAACTGAAACCAGTTTGGAAATCTTCTACTCTCAGCATAAGGAACAAGATTAGGATTTTCAAGTCGGTACTTCTATACTGGTCCAAAACTTGACAGGCGTGTCACGAAAAGGATTTCCAACAGGTTGCAGACTTTTATCAACAGCTGTCACCTAAGCTGGCTCCATACTGAAGATCAAATAGCCAGTCAGACAATCAGTAACAAGAAACTCTGACTGGGAACAAACCAACCAAGAGCCGGCTGGTTAACACGTATATAGGAAAATGGAGATGGATCGGGTATACATTGCGGAAACCGTCAAACGACATCACGCGCCAGACCATTGCTCGAGTGGAATCCAAACGGGAAGCGACGAGTGGAACGTCGGTGCAAGGATAAAATGGAGGAGATCTTGTGAGGAAGAGATGAGAGATTATGGGCAATCGTGGACCCATCTGAAGAAGACGACAGAGAATAGAAGAAAGTGGAGATATGTTGTTGAAGCCTTTTGTTCTACTCGGAACACAGGGGAATAGCAATAATATATTGTTCCTACTAGTTGATCACGGATTGATATCAGTTAGAGAACCATTGAAAACCCACCAGGGAGTACTGGATAGCTGTTTCATCCTAGTTTGGGACTCAGTGTCAGTACGCACCCACTGGGGTTCGAATCCAGGACTTTTCGGTCACAAGGTCATTGAATCAGGTCCCAGTGGCTGAATGGCATTCGAGCTCGCCTTGTAACCGCAAGGTCCTGGGTTCGAACCGCAGTGGGTGCGTACTACCGACGATTCCCAGACTAGGATGAAGCAGATATCCAGTACTCTCTGGTGGGTTTTCAATGGTTCTCCAACTGATATCAATCCGTGATCAACTCGTAAAAACAAAACTAATCCTTACAAACCAACTATAGAGAATAATATATTGCTTGTGATGTTTATTAATTCTTCCGTTTTCATTTGGTAATTACTTTCCAGGTAGAAGTTTCAAATCCAGATGAAATTAATGAAATTTTCGATCACATATCTTACTGCAAAGGAGCTAGTCTAATACATATGCTTCATGCATTTCTAGGTGATGAAGCATTCCGTTCCGGTTTGTCACTCTACCTTAAAAAGCATGCCTACGGAAATGCTGTCACAGAAGATCTTTGGGTTGCTCTTAGTTCATCTTCAGGTATAGATGTAGGAAGTATAATGCGTCCATGGACTCGTAACGTTGGATTCCCAGTTGTATCTGTTTCACCGTTAAGCGTGATTAACAATCATTTGAAAGTGAAGTTATCACAGGAACAGTATAAACTCCGATCGGAATTTACAAAGGGTATGTTTCAGTGCCTTTTCTTTATATATTATACTTCAGTGTTTTGTCTCAGCCTTCCTAGCATTTTATAAATTATTTGTTGATATTTTGAGTCATTAGTACAGCATCTGAACAAGTGAGCATTATGTGAGACCCATTTTGTGGCGCCACAGTGTTTGTCGTCTTCCTTTTCACTTCAAACTAATTTTAAGTTCGCATTGATCATAACTTTTAGCATTACCAAATAGATTTATTGAAAAAGTTTCCATTTTCTTTCCAGTCCGGATTAACATTGATATATATATATATATATATATATATATATATCATATAGGTAATAATTAACCTTTTTCACGAGCAAGCTTCTTTAAAACAGTGAGGATACTATTGTGAAGATTTGTTTTCGTTACACACATTTATACTGCTGCAGTGTGGTGCTTCGGTGGTTCATTGGTAGAATGCTCGCTAACCATGCATGCCACACGTGGTCGGGGGTTCAAATCCCGGCCGATGCACTTCTAAACCTCGCTTAGCCGGTACAAAGGCAGATAAAGAGGGAAGGTTGGGTGTGAGGCTAACAAAACCACTGCTAGTGAATCTTCAAGACTCAAGCTTGAATACCTGTCTCCCACTCACAGCACACAAAAGAAAACAATCAGAAAATAAATAAGCATAAATCAGAAGTAGAATCTAGGACAAGGTGGTTTTGGAATGTAAACTAGTGTGTTATGCAGTAGTAAAGTCAGTGTAGACTACGTTTTCATCACTTGGGTCTCTGTAGGTAATCTTTCGCTAATCTTTTCTGTCACATTTAAAATAGAAAACTGTTCACTGAAATATATCTGTGGTTCAATTGAATCATAAAAATTGTTTTGTCTTCAAAAGCATTATTAGTGTTCCAATTCTATGTTTGTCTGTTAAGGCGGTAGGTTAAATTAAATTAAATTCTCGTAAGACCTCAAGGGTAGTCTAAACACATTTCCGACAGATATATTGCGTCTCTAAAGTAGGACCAGGTATTCAGGTTATATCAAGTTTTTTAAAAAAAAACCCAACGCTGGTGTGTCATACTCGGTGATTTTCCATTCGTTACTATAGCATAAACAGAGAAAACAGTTTTGGTGTGGAAAATAATCGCTGTTTAGATACTCTTGCTTTGTCTAGATTTCTAATCTGTCTACGTAGTTTACAGCAAGTAGCTGTATTATTAAGCCTGATTCGTTTATAATATACAGCAGTCCAGTGTACACTATACTATGTGGTATTTGTATTTTGAGGGTTCTTTTTAAATAGTTTGTACTCTGTAATACACCTAAAAACACAATGGAAATTATTAGAATGTGTTCTTGGAAGGCACAAAAAAGGCTAGTTGTCTGCATTCTATATCCCGTGTTAGGCGATATAATACGGTGAGTAATATTGAGGTTATTAGGCGTAAGGTGTTAGGTTGCGAGAGTAAGTGAAGACATGAAAAGGTTGACTATTTTTAATCATAAATGTATACGATCTCTTTCTCACATGAGGTGGTATAATAAGGTAAGTAATGTTGGCGTTAGGCGTAGAGTGTTGGGCAAAGAGGAAAAATCAATCGACGAGGCTATAAAATTAACATAGATTGAGATGGCTTGGTCACGTGCTGCGCATGCCTAACCATCTCCTCCGCCGACGGCCATTACTAGCTGATATAGGTGCAGGTTGGAAAAGAGTAAGTGGTGGCCAAACAAAAACATGGCATCAATCCATGAAATCCTTGACAGTTAAATTGAGTTAGGTAGGGAGGGAGATGCAGACTTCCGGGTTGGGGCCTGCCCTCGGGACTCTTAGAATCAATGGCTGGAGACAGACAATAGGTGACATGGCTCAAAATCGTTGTCAATGGCACAGATGTATTCAGTCTCTGTAATCTTTCATATTCCTTTCTACCATTACTCATTCTGTTTCACTCTTGTACTTGTCAAAACTCTATTGATTCTCTTCACTCATTTTGTTGTCTACCTTTGTGTGGTATTTGGAACGTTGCAACTCGAACTGCTGAACTTCGGTGCCGAGTTCTATGTTGAATCCAGACAGACAGACAAACAGACAGGGAGAGTAAGTCAATCGATGAGATGGTTGTGAAGCTACATTAATTGAGATGGCCAGCACGTGTTACTCACGTCTAACCGTTGCCTTCCTTGACGAGGATTGTTAGCTGACATAGAAGCAGGTTGTAAAACAGCTAGTAGTGGACAAACCGAAACTTGGAATCCGTCTGTGTAATCTTTGACTGTTAGTTTGAGTCACTTAGGCAGGTGTAAAATTCCTGGTGGGGGTCTTCGGAATTCTAATAGCCAAAGACTGAAAATGATCAATGGTATGGCTCGAAATCTTTCTCAATGGTGCAGATGCATTCACCTTTTGTGAGCTGTTAAATCCATTAATCCCTATTGTTTTTTTCGACTTTAGTATTCTCTCTCCTTCACATTTCTGCTTATTGTCGTTCTTTCGAACCTTCTTTTTCTCTCTTTCGTCTTAATTTGTGTGCCACATGGAGTGTGGTAGGTAGAACTGCTGCACTTCTGTGCAAAGTTCTGTACTAAAACTCAGTTAGTTGGTTACAAATCTGAAGTATGACTTTGTATTATTAAATGACTCAATTTGATGAAGGTTCTATAAAAAAAACCTAAATTCCTCTGAGTCTATAGATTCATCTTGCTGATGTGAGTGTCAACATGCGTAAAACCCAACGTAATTATTACCTTTTGTTATTTAACAACAGAACAAAACGTATACCATGTTTTTGCAAGGTAGTGGTTAGGACGCTCGCCGACCATGCACATGGTCCGGGGTTCGATCCCCGACCGACGCACTCCTTTACCTCGCTAAGTCAGAAATAATGCTGGTGAAGAGGAAAGGTTGGGAATGAGGCTAGCAACCTCATCCTGTAAAATAAGCACTGCTACAGAAACTTCAAGCCACTAGCTTGAAGCCCTATGTTCCACTGGGGAACGTGAAGGAAATTAAAAAAAAAAACAACAATGCACATTCAATCAATATTCGCCTCTAGCATAGTTATATATTATTTATCATTCAGCGACTAGTTTGATGCATTTCTCATTGCCTTAAGAAATCGTGACTTACACCAACCCGATGGGACTTCCTCTGATTACCAGACGCTGCCTAGTACCTTAGTTAACGCAGACAGTAAACTGTCTCCACCGTACTTAAATACCTCTGGAGTCAATAAATCAGGTCCCGCTGCTTTGCCTTGCTTCAGATTAGTGACAGCTTTAGAAACCTCAGTTAAGGACGGAGGACCTGTGTCTATCTCCCATTCAGGGAGGTGTTGGATGTCCGGTAGGTTAAGTGTGGCTGTGGGCCAATTAAACTGCTCCTCATAGTGTTCTTTCCAGCGCTCCAGACGTCTATCCTGGGAGCTAATTATGGTGCCATTTTTCTCGGAGATTGTTTCGCTTATCATTTGTTTTTTACCACCTGTTTCCCTGATAAGCCTGAATAGTTGTCTGGTGTTGCCTATCGCCGATGCTTTTTCCATCTCTTTCGTCTTAGTCAACCACCACTGTTCACGGTCCTTGCGGAGACTTTTCGTAAGTTTCCTCTTGTGCAGCTTTCGCTCCTCATTGAATTCGGAGCTCGCCGGAATAAGTCTTCTAGCATCTATCAGTTCGGATGGGGCAGTCGAAATCCAATGGTTTTTACTCACCTTTGGATTTACCTTATTCACAGCTTTTACAGCTGTGTCTATGGCTGACTGAATATTCTTCCAGGCTTCTTCAGGGTGAGCGCAGCTGTCGAACTCAGATATGTGTTTCGCTAGTTCTTCCTCAAATAGGGACTTAGTTTTCTGATCGAGCTGGGGACGTGATGGGTTTACCGCCAGCTGTTTCCTACGTCCGTTCAGTCGTAAGCACACACGAGCGCGGACCAGTGCGTGATCGGTATCTACACACGTGTTCCAGAAGGAGCGACAATCTCCTACCGACCCACGCCAACGATAGCTTATTGCTATGTGGTCTATTTGTGTCCAGCGTTGATTTGATGATGGGGGTCGCCAGGACAAACAGTGTCTCTCCTTGTGTTTGAAGTTAGTGCTTACAAGAAACAAATGATTATCTGAACAGAACTGTAGGAGACGGTCACCGTTGTCGGTTCGCTGGCACGGAATTCCGTATGTGCCACCGACATTCTTCTCAGATTGACACAATTTCCCTACTTGAGCATTAAAGTCACCAGCTAAAACGACTATATCTGAGCGTTTAGCCTTTCGCAGCAAACTAGACAGCTTTTGGTAGAACTCATCCTTCGTTTCATCCGAACTGCAGTCAGTGGGGGCGTAGGCGGAGATTACGAAAAGGCATCGGTGACTAGTGCAGTCCTTTCTCCTTTTCACTGATCCGTTCAGACGGACAGCACACATTCGGCTATCTATCGGGATCCAGTCAAGTAATTACTTCGACTGAGATGGTTAGGACATGTATTACGTATGCCTAGTCATCGCCTTCCTCGACGGGCAACGTTAGCTGATATAGGGCCAGTCTGGAAAAGAGCTAGTGGTGGTCAAACGAAAACATGGCACCAGTCAATGAAATCCACAACAGTTAGTCTAAGCCACGTAGGAAGATGTAGACTTCCTGGTTGGGGTCCTCGGGACGGTAAAAACCAATGGTTGGAAAGAGTTGGTGACATGGCTCAAAATCGTTTTCAGTGGCGCAGATGCATCCACTCCCTGTGACTTATGATTTCCAATGAAACTATATTGTTCTCCGTTATTACTATTCCTTTGTCTCCCACCTCTGTTTACTGTCTATATTATGCATTTCTTCTACTTTCTTCTCTTGCTTTGTGTGCTACATGGAGGGAGTGTGGCGACTTGAAGTGCCACACATATGTGCAAAGTTCTATGTCGAAAACCGACCGACCTTAAGAAATCGCCTCAAGTGTTCATACAGTGCAGTAGTACTTTTGATGTATGGATCAGAGTGAATTGTGCGTCGGTGGCATAGTGGTTGGGACGCTCGTCGACGATGCACATGGTCCAGGGTTCGATCCCTGACCGACTCACATCTGATATCAGTGGTTGACCTGCTAAATTTTGGCTACGGATATCACATGCTGAAAATTTCATACTTGTACCAAAAAATACTGTGTGGAATCAAGCTGTAATAAAACTTAAATGTCGTTATAGTGGGAATATCAGACAGCCTTATATTACTGAGTGGGGGTTCTAATTGCTGTACTTCATATCTTCATATCAAGTAGAGAAGTCAATGAAAAGATGGAACAAAGATATGGAAATAATGCAAAGTGCTAAAAATAGACAGAGGAAGGCAAAGTACAATAATAATAATAATAATAAACATTGCCAGTAAGGTAAAGAGGAAGGCAGAGCATAAATGAATCTGAGCCAATGCAGTCAATTTTGCATCATATCATATTACGATTCTAGCAAAGACATTCCTCCAAATACATTATTAAGCACAAATGTAGAAATTTTTACTCCAGTAATAATAATATTATTATAAAGCTTTATATCAGACAATATGCGAACATATGGTACACAAATTTTCAGTGTATTCAGTCCCAAAATACTTTTTTCTTCATACAGGATATGAAGTTTATTTTCATTTCGTTGAAGAATTGCACAGCGTTTACTTGGAAGCAAGTTAAATCAGCGCGCAGGGTCGTGTTTAGGTCATTTGATATAAGTGGACGATTAAAACAATGATAAATCCAGATGAAATTAAGCATTTTGGTGGGAAGCAATTCCGGTAGCTCAGTGGTTTAAACAGGCCGCCAAGATAAAGTAATAAAGATAGTAAATATCCATTCGTTATTCATAAAATGGCGAGTAGTAGTTTACTGTATTCATCAAATTCAATGGTAAACAGTCATCAGGCTGCTTTTTCTTGAATAATAATTGTCTTAGGTCCATGAATGAGTCTGTTATCGTTATTACTCCGTTTGGTTCCGAGCAGAACCTAGGGCTTCAGTAGCACATCTCCATTTCATCCTGTTTTCCGCAGTCATTTTTAGCTGGCTCCACGACTACCCAGAAGCTTTCATCTCTTCCTCATACGATCTCCTTCATATCACATTCAGACGTCCAACTCGTCGTTGTTTCCCATACAGATTCCATTTGAGGGTCCGACTGGCATATGATATCACTTAACAGATCTCCTCAGCGTCTAACGACAGAAGGCAAGAGTCAGGCAAAATATCATTTGTTTACGAAATCAACAGATATTTATAGGTTTTCATGTACATTATTATAGATGGATTGTTAGCAGAAAAACACAGTCTTCTGATTGGTTGTTTCTCACAGAAAGTGAATCTTTCATCTCTTTGTGGCTGTTTCCTCTTGAATGTCAGATCATCTATCTGCTAATTGTATCCGCCTACGCAAAAGTGTGTTGAGTCAGTGTTTGATCTTGTTTTCACATGACCAATATTGGGGACATAAACATTGACGTAAATTACTGTCTACCAATTTGGCTAGCAGACAGCTCTCACCACAAGCGTATGTACAAATGAGTCTATTAAAATTAAATTTAGTTGTCATCTGTAGGTGTGTAAAAAACAGTTTAAGAAAAATATAATCTTCGTTATTTTGTGTATGAATTGTATAAAACATATACTGAATAAATTCTTCAAACCATTTTTTTCATTATTAAGATTGCCATTATAATTTTTTAATTTTTTTTTCTTAAATAGATTCAACAGACGATGGCAAACTTTGGCCTGTACCAATATCACTCACCTGTTCTACTAAAAATGGAAAGCATTCACTTGTATTCAAGCATATTTTAAAATCTGCCTCAGAAGAAGTTGATATCCCGCTTAATTGGCCTATCAAAAGCATCAATCTTGATGATTGTGTAATACGAGCGAATGCAGATGCAACAGGATTTTATCATATACGATATGATGCAAAACACATGAATACTTTAATTGATGATATGAAATTGGGTCAATGGACAACTTCTAGTCGTTTTATGTTCATTAACGATGGATTTGCACTAGTAAGTCGTTTTCCTTTTTTGTTTTGTTTAGAAATTCAAATGATTTTAAGACAACGTACTTTTTCCTTTATATAGAATTTCAAACTGAATGACTGAAAGCATTACTCCATCATAGAGAATTTTTATTCTACCTCAATGTCCGAATTCTGTTCTTATATTAATAAAAGCATTACTGTGCTGTATAGGTAATGTGTCTAGATTATAATGAAGGAAAACGAAAAATGCCTGTGTTACAGTATACGAATTATAACTATAAATATCTTCTAAAAGTTTTAGGAATGTTATCTCCTCTGTTAAATGGTATAATATGGTGAGTAATACTGTGGTTAGGCGTAGATCGTTAGGTAAGGAGGATAGGGCAATCGATGAGGTTCTTAAGCTACACCGATTGAGATGGTTAGGACACGTGTCACGCATGCCAAGCCATCGTCTTCATCGTCGAGCAGTGTTACGTGACATCTAGTTAGGTTGGAAAAGAGTCAGGGATGGTAAAATCAAAGCATAGGATCAATCCTTGAAGTATTTAACTATTACTTTAAGTCGTGTAGGGAATAACAGACTATTTGATTGGGTTTCCTTAAGTCACTAAGAGCCAATGTCTAGAGTGTTGTTCACATGACTCAAAATCGTTCTTAATTGCGCAAATACATTCGTCTTTTATAATCTAGTTTCATTAACTTCTCATTATTCTCAGTACAATTATTCTTTCTCCTGTACCTTTGCATTTCTTTGCCTTGTTTGTTCCCCTACCTTAATGTGTTTTCTATAAGTTGTGGCAACTTGGACTGCCGCGCTTTTGTGCAAAATCCTACGTTGAGATTTCAGTTCAGGAATGTCGGGATATCGATCTACGAAATATCTTAGTATGTCTGTTGTTCTTAGCTGTTGCCTTCGACGGCCCAATATTGAAGATCAAATGGCCAGGAATAATTAGCAACGAGAGACTCGAGGAACAGACCGACCGAGAACCTACTGCTCAACAAATATGGGGATGGACTGGGCACAAACTGAGGAGACCGTTGAATAACATCGCGCACCACGTCATCAATTGGGTGGAACCCGAATGGGAAACGACGAGTGGGTCGTCGGTGCGAGGTTGACATGGCGATCGTGTAGCGAGGAGGAGATTAGAGATTATGGTCAATCGTGGACCCAGCTGAAAACGACGGCAGAGAATAGAAGAAAGTAGAGACGTGTTGTTGAAGACCTATGTTCCAGTTGGAACCCAAGGGAACATCAATAAAGCATTAATAATAATAAGAATCTACTTAGGGGAATTTATTATTTATAGTGCACATGAAATGCATATTCTGAAATAAACGACAAATGTATGAGTCAACTTAAACCACACTGGCAACCATAGGAAGGGATCAGTTAGTCACACTGATGTAAAAAGTGATCCCATGTTTTTAAAAGTCGTGTTTTGTTTTAAGCGCTTAAGTAAATTTTAGCTGTCACATGCATGATAAACAATGAAGAGCTTGAGTGAGTAATTGGCTAAAATGTGTCAGCTTAGCAACTGGTATCTGGAAATCAGAGACGAGAAATGGCACTGTATCGACAAGATTTCTTTCTACTTCATTAGATTCTTATCACCTACTTGCAACCTGTGATATTTGAATGTGACAAAATAGTTTACAGTTCTGAACCTCCTTTTTGTTAATCAAAGAGAAACGAGTTGGCAATTAGTTTATCTCAACACTGTTTTAAACACATAAGAATTCCTATACAACATCGACATTAAGATGTGTTCCACAAAAGTAATAGTAACAATACTTAAAGTGAGATGTAAGAATAATCCATAAATTTAAATTCTTCAAAGAGCAGAAGTTTGAGTAGTTTTACTACTAAGGGGATTAGATTGTTTTAATAGATTCGTTTACCAGCTAACACACTCCTAAATCTCGCCTAACCAGTGGTAAGCCCTGTAAAGAGGAAAGGCTGGACATGAAGCTGACAACTGCATCCCGTTGGAAAAACACCCCTGCTACTGAAACTTCAAAGTTGAAGCTTGAAGTGCTATGTTATATTTAGGACATAATGGAATGAATGGAATAGACGTTTCATGAAGATCTTTAACAAGGCTTTCATGTCTCATTTTGTATGTCATCCTTTCATTATCATTTATTTTAGATGTCTATTTCATTGAAATTCGGTTCTGTGTTTGACGTCTGTACAAAGTAATTTTTTCTTGAGCAGCGTTTTACGAAGTGTGACACACCAGAAGGCATATTATTGTTTATGGACTAATTTCACTGTCTTACTTTAAAGTGTTCTAAAGTTGTTGTTTAAACTCCACTCCCGAAACAGGTCTTTCATGTTCCAGGCTATGTGCAACACTTATTGCATGAAGGCTGGTGATACCGGTCAGTAGGTGGAGCGGGATTTTTTGAACTCAAGACTCACTGAGTGAAAGTCGAGTGTCATTGAGGCAAGTCCTCAAGTTAGTTGGTGATATTCTATGTAGAATGCTAATAAGTAAAACATTGAAATCAATGTGTTGTGGTGATTAAATTTATTGGACTCAATTGTCTTCAGATACCAGGATTACTTACGTTGTACTTTGTTTGTTTTGAGGACAACACTACAAAGTGTTGGTCATAGTATGCGTATATCTAAGTATAAATGGACATTGAGTCGAAATGTATAAATTGAGTCCTTAATTAGGTGGTCTAAAACAAAATGCATCTCTGAGAGAGGATATCAACACGTAAGCGCTTTTACTAATTTACAATGATTCACCATTAACAGCATTCTAAAATACAGATCCCATACGTTGTTAAAGAAAAATTTACACTTGAATACAGCAAACACATAATTTACTTGTTGATACTCTTTACTGACTGGTAAACTGTGGTTTGAACAGTATGTATTATTGTAGAGAAGAAAAAACCGATGAGACTCGAAGGCAATGTCTATTAGGACATAAATTTGGCACATCATTTGAGAATTGGTCGATTATCACTACATTCGATAGTTTTTTGGACTCTGTACACTGTTTTAACGTTCTCTTCACAGTTCTCTTCTTCTTGACTGCTTTTTTCAGTGCTCAAAACACATTGTTACTTTTCTGAATTCGTTTACTGATATGCTACTTATATCTGAATATAAGTAGCATTCACCAAATTATGTCAACGTACACAGAATTATGAATAAGGGAACACATAAATCAACTACGGTTTCAGCTTATTTTTGTCCTTCTGGATAACTTAATGTTTTCATCACCTATTGAATAGAATAGACTTGTTATTTAAGTAGCACAACAAATGAGTAAATGAGAAACAATCGTTTAGATGTTAATGTAACAACAGAAGACAGGGTCAGGCAACAGATCGTTTATTTAGGAAATCAACAGATATTTATAGACTTTCATGTACATTATTATAGATTATTGTAAGCAAACAAGCACGGTCTTCTGATTGGTGGTTTCTCGCTGAACGTTAATCTTTCATCTCTTTGTGGCCGTTTATTGAAGTTCAGATTATCTATCTGCAAATTGTATCTGCCCGCAGAAAGAAGGCGGTCTTCTGATTGATTGTTTGCAAACAAACGCAGTCTTCTGCTTTCTCGTTTCGATATTTCTCGGAAATGCGAGCCACTTGTCTGCGAATCATATTTGTCCACGTCTAGGTCAGCTGTGATCGGTTGCTGAATCAGCCTAGATTAATTTCTACCAATCAGCGTAGATCAATGTCTACCAATTGGCTAGCAGCTTGCTCTCACCACAGTAGTAGTATTACTAACAGTCTGCTGTATTTCACGCACATGCTTCTTTTTTTTGTTACATTACAGGCTAAAGCTGGTTACATCAGTATCTATGACTGGCTTCTAATGTTACCAAAGTTACTCAGTAATGAAAAGGAATATGCTGTTTGGCGTGGTGTTCTTGGCGATGGCTTGAATGCCTATATTAGACGAATTGTTCAGTCCAGTGATATTTCCCCTAAACTTTACAATAGTTTCTTGTTGAGTTTAGTTCGTCCATTAATAGATAAGTTAGGTAAGTTAGCTGTATTGTTCAAAACTTTAGTATTCTTTCCATTTTTATTTTTATTGTCCAAGTTATGTGATATTTTGGTTTTATATGGTGAAATAAAAAACTTTTTGTTATTCTCATAGCTATTTGATAGAGCTTAAATATGAGGTAATAATAATGATTATGTTATTCTGAAAAATGCTTTGATGCATAATACACGATTGTCAGCATGTTCTGCTGCAAAGTATTTGTTTCTCGTGTAGTCGTTAATGTATTTTTTTTATCCAAATCGCACTCCAACAGTCTGCGGTGTTTTCCATCAACTGCTCAGCAGTCCGCTCCTTCCTCCTTTATGGCTGTGAGACCTGGCCATTGAGCGCAGAAGACATGAAAAGATTAACTATCTTTGATCATAGGTGTCCGCATTCTATCTGCCGTGTGAAGTGGTATAATAAGGTGAGCAATATTGAGGTTAGGCGTCGAGTGCTAGGTAAGGAGGGGAAATCAGTCGACGAGACTGTGAAATTACATCGACTGAGATGTTAGGACATGTGTTACGTATGCCTAGTTATCGCCTTCCTCGACGGGTAGCACTGTTAGCTGATATAGGGTCAGGCTGGAAAAGAGCTATCGGCGGTCAAACGAAAACATGGCTTCATCAGTCAATGAAATCCACAACAGTTAGTTTAAGCCAGCCACGTAGGAAGATGTAGACTTCCTGACTGGTTGGGGTCCTCGGGACGGTAAAAACCAATGGTTGGAAACAATTGGTGACATGGCTCAAAATCGTTCTCAGTGGCTGGTGCAGGTGCATCCACTCCTTGTGACTTATGATTTCCAATGAAACTGTTTTGTTCTTTGTTATTACTATTCCTTTGTCTCGCACCTCTGCTTACTGTCTATATTATGCAGTTCTTCTGCTTTCTTCTCTTGCTTTGTGTGCTACAAGGAGGGAGTGTGGCGACTTAAACTTCCGCACATATGTGCAAAGTTCTATGTCGAAAACAGACGGACATAACAATAGATTGAAACTTATTTAGAAATAGGCATGAGTGATGCAAAAATGTAATTGAATGTTCAAGTTTTGGGTTTTTTTTAGGGATTTCATTGGTTGCAGGATTTTATCATGTTAGCTGACATCAGTTAGAGAACCCTTGGAAAACGTGGGGGCATTGGACAGCTGTTTCGTCCTATTGTAGGACTCTTCGGAATTACGCACCCACCGCTAGGGTTCGAACCCAGGACCTTCTGGTCACAAGGCGGGCTCGTAGATCATTAAATCGCCGGGACCCGACTCAATGACCAGCTCATGAATTCCAACTTCTACCAATTCACGATATAGCGCGACTGGCACCAACCAATGTCTTCGGTGGCATGTATTCGTCTTCACACAACTGGAACAAGATGAAATTTGTTGTGGGTAAAAAATCAGATAGTCCTTTGATTTAAGTAGTAAGTATAGTATAAGTAAGATATATAGATAAGTTTGGTTGGATAGATAAAGCACTTTATCACCTGAAGTTAAGTTATCCGTCCCACGTTAACAAATTCCATTGCAGCAAAGGAAATTAACCAGTCAGTGGAAAGAAGAATTAATACAACACCAATATAATACCTCATTCGTAGAAATTAGCTAGATGACGGCACAGCGGTTAGGACTCTCGCCAACCATGCACATGGTTAGGGGATTCTATCCCCTGCCGACGCACACCTGATATCAACAATGGTCAGTCTGCAAAATTTGGGCTACGGATATCACATGCTGAAAATTCCATACCTGTACCAAAAAATACAGTGTGGAATCAAGCCATAATCAAGAAGAAAAAAATATGTAGAATCTGACTAACAGCTTTTGTTAATTTGTTAATTCTATTGGTTATTACGCTTCATACAGTCTCGAATTTCTATATTCAACTGTCCATTTTTCGTCCTCAATATTTAGTATAGTTGTTTTTGAATAATATTATATCAGATACTTAATACATATGTTATATTATTGTTTTTCAGGTCTTAAAAATCTGGAGCCACTACCACATAATTCTAGTTTGCTGAGATCATTGCTTCTGTCTGTTGCTGGTGGTCAAGCAGAAGATGCTGATATTATTAAACAGGTCAATCAGTGCTTCGAGGACCATCGATCCGGCGTAAAAGAAATACCAAATGATTTACGTTCAACCTTTTATAAGATAGCTGTACGCTATGGTCCTTCAGATGTTGTTTCATATCTCATGAAGGTAAGTGCTCGATTGCATGCTATTATGAGTGGTTATATTGATTTAATTCGACATTAGAATATATATGGATTCAGAAGTATAATTTATAGGGTTGAATTTGTGGAGTAATTGTATTGAGGAATACTTTCGTAAGTAAGATTGAAGCAGACTATGAATGTTTTAAACAGGTCTTAGTGGATACAAAATTTTCACTTAACAGATTTCCTGGTGAATGCCTCTCATATTATTATTATTATTGTTTCCTTTAATTCCTAGAGAACATAGGGCTTCAGCCACACGTCTCCATTGCGTTCGGTTCTCTGCTAGAGTCTTCACCATGTCTGCCAACACGTTTTCATCTCCTCTTCACATGACCTCCTCCATGTCACTCTTGCACTGACGACCAACTCACCGCTTCCCTTTCGGGTTCCACTCGAGCAATGGCTTGTCTAGTGATGTCACTTGATGGTTTCCTCAGAGTATGGCCAATCCATCTCCATTTCTTCCTGCTTATTTGTTGCACAATCGGTTCCTGGTTGGTTCGTTCCCAGAGATCCCTGTTGCTGATCTTTTCTGGCTGGCCATCTGATCTTGAGTATTGAGCGAAGACAACTGTTAATGAGGGTCTGTAATTTGTTTGAGATGCTCTTTATGACGTGCAATTCTCTGATCCGTATAATAGCACTGACTTTACATTGCAGTTGAAAATCCGGATCTTGATGATTTTTGATGCTGAGTGCTGTTGACCTCCACACAGACTTGAGAGTAGTGAAAGCTTGTCTTGCTTTTCCGATTCTTGCCTCTCATATACTTCTTCATAAATTCTACATAAAAAAAGTAGTATACTCCTCACTAGATGTCATAAAAGTGCATTTTCTAACATTACTCTATCATTATCCCATAGTTTAAGCTTCAATTTTAAACACTTGGAAGTTCTTGCCTCAACTACTTATTTTGGTTGCAGGATTTCATCATGTGAGCTGACATCGGACAGAGAACCATTGGAAAACCTAAGAGTATTTGACAACTGTTTCGTCCCAGTTGCGGACCCTTCATCAGTACGCATCCACCGGGGATCAAACCCAGGATCTTCTTGTTACAAGGCGAGCTCACCTCAGTGACCAGCCCATGAATTCCAACTTCTGACGATTCATGACATGGCGCGACAGGCACTAACCACTATCATCGGTGGCAAGTATTTGTCCACACACCCGACCTGCTATATCCTACTGGTCATGACTTCGCACTCGAACCCCAGGTAACTACCTACCTGAATAAGGCCAGTCGCTAGTGAGCATCTCATTAATATTCAAGTATTGGTTTGTAGGGATTTGACTGATTGGTTACAGGATTTCATTTTGCTGAGCTTTTCTGAACACCCTGTGATTACTAATTAAAAAAAGGAATATAAGATCTGATCTGTTCATCACACATAAGGTTTTATTTAATGATTGTACTTCAATTTGCTTGTAAACATGTATTGAAATAATAAATCTAAAATCTAAATCTTTAATAATGTTTTGTGAGGCTAAAACTCTCAATCCAGATATGTTTCACTGATAAGCTTTTGTCTTTATTTGATCTAATCCACAATGCTCAAACTTTTTACTGATATTAAGCTTTTGTCTTTCCATCTAAAACCGATAGTAGTTGAGGTAATCAATGTGCCAACTAACTAGCTACGAGATTGAACATGCTTTTTTTTCTCGCTTCAGAAATAACATTTTATAGTAAGATATAGTAATTATTTATGGCAAGGTTTTTCTGTTTATAGTAAGAGCTAATTATATTATGAATTTGTAGGCTTTGAATAGAAAATCAGATTAGAATTAACACTTAGATTCTTTCATCATTATTACTTGTTGTGTAAAACAAAGTAAGGAAGAGAGGAATAAAAGTAGTTAGCGATGAATAGAATGTTAAAAAAAGGCAAACAGATAAGCATACTTATCAGGAACGTCCATTACTTTGTATTATTTTCAGAAAGAAAAGTAATAAAGAGATTGCACCATGTTTGCCATTGCTTTCACTTCTGAGCCATATCTCGAGTCACTTAGTAGCATGATCTCTTGGTTCTCACCAAGAGAACTGTGATGCACCAACAGACGCTAACTCTACAAAACTGCCCTTTTATTCGTGACGTCACGCCATAAGCTGGCCACCTCTCCACTTTGTCCAACTATACCACAGTTAGCGAACAATGGACGGTATGGAAGATAACATGCCTTAATCATTGAATCCAGTGTCCTCAAATATCACCACTTATAGAAAGATGATCTCTACCATGTCAAAATACACCACCGAACTTCGGAATTACTTTTACGATATCGACAGAGGATGTGAGCAATCCTATGGAGGCGACGATTACCAGATAAACAGTATCACATAGGATGACCCACATCGATGAGGTCAGATTTCATAGGTGTAAAGTAGAACTGCATTCATGTATTATACATTTGATATCTAATGACCAGGCTAATATTAGAAAACTGTCATTCGTCACATTTCCACATATACAACTGCTTAGATATATGCTATTTTCGATAGCATGTAACGGCGTTGACAACTGTGTGCAATTAAATTAGCCTGCATGTTATTGGAAAATAGGATGTTTTTACTTGGTCGACAGGTTTTCCCCCACTTGGTAGATTTACACTTACTCCACATACTTTCTTAACGTGGAGTAAACGGTAGATCGAAGACTTAATGACATCAGGCAATATTCCTTTACGCTGTTGCTGGTTTAACACAATGGTGAAAGATGGTTGTATACTGTCGCTCTACTAAGCATGATTTGGACTTGGAAGATATTGTGATAACGTTTTTAGGGATACCCCTAACTGAGAAATAATTCCGACAGCTTGATTCCACACCGTATTTTTCGGTACAGGTATGGAATTTTCAGCATGCGATATCGGTAGCCCAAATTTTGCAGGCCGACCATAGATATCAGGTGTGCGTCGGCAGGGGATCAAACCCCGGACCATGTACATGGTCGGCGAGACTCCTAACCACTGTGCCACCGACGCATTCAGAGGGAGCCACAAAATCGCATAGTGTGCAATGACTGTCAACCTACAATAAATGTGAATGTAGTCCAGAATATGATGGAGTCCGAACACAACTTGGACAGAACGAACTGTAAATCAGTTTCCTAATACTTACGAAATTTTGTAGTAGCAACCGAAATATTTGACGAGGCTTGTGACAGATTGTGTGCCGGGCTGATTGGCACCGTGTCAAAATAGCCCCAGTAAAGATCATATTGTAGGATCATAGAAAAGTCAGTCCTCCATACCTCAAATAATCTTATCAGTTCCTTAATTGGAGCCTCACTTCATTCCTGGAAGTTGTCTGAGTCGGCTATCCTAAAGGAGTCTTCTCAGTGTTTACTGATCACGCAACACTTTACACTAGACTAAAGGTGACGCTGCTGTGTAGATCATCTGAACTGATTTTCAAAGTGATCTGGACAATGTTCTGAAATGTCTTCGTAGACTTCCATTGAAGCAATACTGCTGCATCCATTTCATACTTTTTGGTGGTGGTGGTGGTGGTGATTATAATGAGGTAGCTCAGCATTCAGGCGTTTCCATATGTAGCTGCTGCTAATTCCATCGCACCTAAGAAGCTGTAATCAGCAAAACTTGCAGCACTTTTTTAAGCAGTGAATAATTTTGAGTCATATTTGACTTAAGCAGAGTATTTCACACCCCGTCTAACTTGATATGATTACGAGAAATAAATTGTGCTCTATTTTGATTTGACATTAGTAACTAGTGTAATGCGTCTAGTCCTTTCTTTGGTGCAGATTGAATTCTATCAGTCAGGTTGTAATGTGGCCACCATTCTAGGTAGCTCGCCATCGCAGTGTACATTGTTTATGATGATATTGGATGGTTGGAGGCAATCGGCAGGAAGCCTTGCTCGACCTAGGTTTTGTGCTAGTTGGCACTCATCGGTCAGCAAGGCGTATCTGCAACCTTGAGGGAACTCATGTCCCTTCTGAGATTCGAACCTACAGGAGGTCAATCGCGAGCCCGAATAGCTCAGTGGTAACGTCTCTGACTGCAGCACTGGGTGACGCAGGTTCGAATCTCAGAAGGGACATCAGTTCCTTCAAGGTTGCGGATACGCCTTGCTGATGAGTGCCAACTAGCACGAAACCTAGGTCCAAGGCTTCCTGTGGCCGATTGCCTCCAACCATCTAATATCATCACAAATTGTGCTCTATCAGATAAACAAACCAATATGCAATTAAATCCCTATATGGTTTAAACAAAAATAGGAGGAATTTGGTTATCAGTTTGTTCTTGCAACTTGGAGAATATTGATTCAAGCCATATTTTTTGGTTTATTCGAAAAATGGATAGATGTTGTGTGGTCAATTATGGTTTCAATTTACCACGTTAGAGATAAAGTTTATCGACTGTGTTAGCTTTTGCGAAATAAATGAGTATCTTATTTTCATTACAATGGTTTCATAGCGGCTGCAATTCTCATCCAAACTAACAATATTTCTTTTTCATCTGTGATATTTATATCTTTTTGGCTAGTGTATTGGCAAATGTTGCTCCACTCTGTTGTATTTGTATCTTCCTAGTTCTTATTAAATCCTTTACTGCATGATCTGTACAACCTTTTGTATTGATGGTATTTTGTTTTTTAGACCTACAGTTCTACAAACTCTCCAGAAGAACGCAATCATATTCTCTGGGCTCTTGGTGCAGCGAGAGAGACACACTATAATAATGTCGGTGATGCATCTTCTTCACCATTGTTAGATGTTCTACGCTTTTGTTTAGATCCAAATGGTCCAGTGAAAGATCAAGATAGAGTCCATGGGCTAATTGCTTGTTCATCTTCATCTCTTCAAGCTAGACGAGTGACATGGAATCATATAAAGAGTGAATGGGCTAGAATTACTGAATTGTACAAGAGTCACTTTTTACTGCCTAGTCTATTGGAGGTGAGAATATGGTTTTGTTTTTGTTATAAAATGGATTTTTTTAATTTTTCATACTTTTGTGACAGTCTTTCTAGAGGATTTGAAATTCTGACTTGAATTCACTTGAGATGAATTTGTCTTGTAATGGCCTTGCGGATCTCAGTGACCCAGCGAGTTACATCGGCTATAACTGACATTTTTGCAGGTTTTGTCATGTCAGAAAGGTCGTTCGAATTTCGGCGAGACTAAATAGAGGCACCATCATAGTGTAAGTCATTTACACTATATCGGGCGTCTGCAGGAGAAATAAAGATATAACAGCAGCAAGAGGTTTCCTTCAAATGACCAGCAAGCTGGCTATGCGGCCTCTCCACTGTGTGGAGTGGAGTGGGGCGGTTAGAAAAAGTCGACTTCAAACATTGTACATCCTAATTAACCTTCCGGTGGTCAGAAGCTGGCGATACGATCTTAATACATATGCAACTCCAGAAACCATTTCAAATAAGTCGTGTGCGACCGGGCTCAAGCAGTTTTCCCCTGGGCTCTGCGATCGCTCAACACTAATGCTCCTTCGGTTTCGGTTACTTCGAGAAGAAATCAATAAGAGTTTGGTTTTTATGTACTTACTTATGAAACGCTCATATTCTTCAAGGACTTGTAGTACTATTTGGTTGTGTGGATCGGGAGGAATGTTTTTACCTGTGATTCATTACATACTAGAGCTGGAGGTTAGAGTGTGTGTGGGGGGGTTACATCTGCAGACATCAGACTAGTGATACCAGTTTTGTGTAATTATTTTTCTCAGTGATACAGATAGTTAATTCTCTTTTTGTTTTTCTTTCATAGGATGTTTTATGTGGATTTTGCACGAAGTCTGATTTAGCTGAAATTAGAGTGAGTCATTGTTTATACTGTACAAAGTATTCTCTTTAACTGATATCAATCCATGGGCAAACTTGGAATAAATCAAATCCCTATAGACTGTTTTCACGCTCACCGGTGACTGGCTACAGGATGAATTTGCCTGAAGTTCTGCTGAGAAATCGTGACCGGCGGGAGTCCATCCGGTCGGGAGTGAGGACAAATGCTCGCCACCGATGACAATCTCTGATGATCGCGCTAAAATCAGGAATTGGTTGAAGTCGGAGGCGGAGAACGGTCCCAGTGACTGAATGGTCCACGAGCTTGCCTTGTAACCGAAAGGTCCTGGGTTCTAACGCTGATGGGTATGTACTGATGATGAGTCCCGGGGTAGGACAAAATAGCTGTCCAGTAATCCCTGGTTTCCACTGGTGGCCAAACCCGAAACAAATCAAATTCTTACAAACTAACTATTGAAAAATATTCCCTTTCTTTCTTACTTTAGAGTGGTTCTCTATTAGTGGGACATTTTCATCACTTCTTTTTTATAACCTAACTCGTTGCTGTTTAATGTTAAATCTTATGCTGATTAAGACTGAATTATCTAATGCTGGTCATTAAGGTTGTTTGTAAATGATTCATCTGAGTGCCCATTGCATTCTGTCTGTCTGTCTCTCTGGTTTCAACATAGAACTTTGCACTGGTGTGCAGCAGTTCGAGTCGCCACACTTCATTCAGCACACAAAGCTAGAGAGGAAAGTAAAAAGAAAGGCAAAATAGAGACAGTAAACAGAGATAGGAGGCAAAAAGAATAGTAATAACGAAGAACAATACAGTTTTATTGGGTATTATAAGTCACAAGTAGTGGATGCATCTGCGTCAGCCATTGAGAACGAGGATTTTGAGCCATATCACCACCAATTGCCTCCAGCCATTGGCATTTACCGTCCCGAGGACCCCAACCAGGAAGTCTACACCTTCCTACGTGGCTGGCTTAAACTAACTGTTGTAGATTTCATTGACTGGTGCAATGTTTTGGTTTGACTACCAGTGACTCTTTCCCAACCTGACCCTATGTCAGCTAACATTGCCCGTCGAGGGAGACGATGGCTAGGGACTCATGCGTAACATATGTTCTAACCATCTCGATCGATGTAACTTCACAGCCTCGTCTATTGATTTTCCCTCCTTACCATCGTATTCAGATCGATCAGTCTTGTATAAATATAAAAGTAAAGTAAGAATAAATCCACAAGTGTTATCTATCATCTTTACCCTGTTTTTGATCTTATTCCCTTCCGGTTATATTCTACTTTGACGGTATTTTGTGACTTCATTGTTGTTGTTGACATTCACCACAATGAGATGTAGAACGTAGTTTATAGGGAGTTATGATCGTTAGTAAGCTTTTGTTTATGATTATCTGTGCTTACTATAAATACTATATGTCCCACCGACGACATTGGTTGGGGTCGCGCTAAATCAGAAATTGGTAGAAGTTAGAATTCATGGACTGGCCATTGAATCGGGTCCCAGTGGCTGAATGGTGCGCACTGCCGATGATTCCCAAACTAGGACGGAGGAAACAGCTGTCCAGTACTCCCTGGTTTTCAATGGTTCTCTAACCGATATCAATCCGTGATCAACTCGTATTCTATATTTGTGTACTAATTGTTTTCTCTCCGATTGGATTAATAAAAGGCTGGTATTAGGATACTGAGACGAAATAGATGATTCTATGAAACACGAGCAAATATTGCTGTTCTCCATCAGATATCTTCATCTTCACTGAGACGTGAAAATTATCACAACCACTTAAACGCATAAATCTAAAATTAGAATGCTAAATCTTCCACCTCTGTAGCTAATAGCTTAAAATGTTGATCCTAGTGTTAACCGCTTTCTATGGATCTATCAAGGAGAGACTCATTTCCAGTGATGATGTTTATTCTAATCTTCTTTTTTTTTCCACATACCAAAAGTCTTCAAGAGAACATTGTTGTCGAATCACGCAACTGTAAAAACAGTCGTAGTAAAGAATCTATAATAAAATCGGTGAAAATGTCTGAGACGAAAGGGATTGCTTGAACAAAAGGTTCAACATCTCGTAGATAGTTAAGGGGTGAATACATCTGCATAGCGACTTTCAGTTTTCATTCCTGCTACTGAGGCTAGTCTATCATTGATTTCAAGCACCTTAAGACTTACAGTCATGGAAATAACTTTCTGTGAAATAAGTAGCACCAACTTATGTGATTACCATATAGTGATCTTGTGCTGTATGTGTTCCCGTTTCGTGTTATTTATTCGGTGTTCGTTGTTCTTTATTCCTCTGGGGAAGGGGTATAATTTGATAAATTAATCCTTCTAATTCATAAACAGTCACTTAAATTTAGTTAACTTTATAAAAATCTTGTTAATGATGATGATTATCTTTATTATTGATTGAATATTAATGAAAAGAAGTCTCTTCAACGAGAACTACTCAAAAGTTGTGCTAAGAAATGTTTTTAAGTATAAGAATTCTGATATCGGTTGCACATTATTTTACTATTCTATATTCATATTCCTCTCTCTGCTACAATTTTACCACATTTGCGTATGTTTCATTCAGACTTAAAAGGAATGACTTTTATCTTGATTAAGTGGGTGTTTTAGGTGTAAGATTAGAGGGTACCTATTTTCTGGAGAAGGGTTGCAGGAGTGTATATTTGTGATGGGTACCATGTTAGTTTATTATGTCTATATATCTGCTTAGATGGCTAGATGTGGACGAATTCTTGACTTTCTAGTATATTCGAATCTCACATGCTAATTAAAGTGCTTGTAAGTTTCTGTTTTCACTGTGAAATTGAATAAATAAAGTTAGTGGTGAATTCTCATTCTTGATAATTACGAAGTTTACTTTTGCCTTCCTCAATAAGACTTACATATTTTGAATTAGTTGTGTTCTCTGAGCTGGTTGATTTACTTAGGGAACTTTCATCGTCCCCTCTTCTAGACGACATCTTCAGCTCAGGTTTGAGTGGGAAATTAACTCACTTGAATTCTCCATGAGTGATATAATTGTATCTCCTGGAAATCATTGTCGTGACAGATTGTTAATTTGCGTCTCTATTGATCATTGATCTTCCATTCGGATTCGATCAATAGGGATGTAAATCAGGGGCAATGGTTGCCACAGGACACATATCATTCATGGGGAATTCAAATAAGTGGATTCCATACTACAACCTGGGCTGAAGATGTCTAGCTTCTCAATTAAATCAACGAGCTCAGAGAACACAACTAATTCAAAATCATCCACATGAGCTATAAATCATCTCCATAATTTCAAAAACTTACACATAGTACTTAATAGGTTTGAGCGAATTTGGTTTACTTACAGTAATTCAATTTTAAAAGCTTGGCTGAAGTCTATTCAGATTACACTTTACAAGCGTACTAATAAAGAAGGCGTATACATTCTCCCAGAGATCTCTGGGAGCGAACCAACCAGGAACCGATTGTGAAACGAATAGAGAGGAAGAAATGGAGGTGGATTGGCTGGCCATACTCTGAGGAAACCATCAAGTGACATCACTAGACAAGCCATTGCTCTAGTGGAACCCGAAAGGGAAGCGGCGAGTTGGTCGTCAGTGCAAGGGTGACTTCGAGTAGGTCATGTAAAGAGGAGATGAGAACGTGTTGGCAGACTTGGAGCCAGGTGAAGACTCTAGCAGAGAACCGAACTCAATGGAGACGCACAGCTGAAGCCCTATGTTCCTGTAGGAATTAAAGGAAACAATAATAATAATACATTCTTGTCTGGAACATCCAACACACCAGTGATTGTAAGACTCTTTTGCTTTATCAATACATAAATATCTGTAAGTATTTCTCTGACATTTACACTATTCACCTTAGGGTATTCACTTGTCCGTCAGTAGTACTGCTTTGTTGTAAAGTATCGTGTTTCATCGTCTCTATCCAATCTCTACCTTTTTGTGATTAGCATGTTTATGATGGGACTATTTATTCACTTGATCCAGACAACAACTCTCCATGAATTCAATCTTAGTATAAAAAACATTCCCACTGAATGCTGTTTAAATTAATTCTCTTCTGTTAATGTGAATAAAGACTAAGTTGAGTCGATTTTCGGTTTACGGATTACTTCTATGGGGTGGTGTTACCAGTGATTGACAGAGTTCTTGTAATTTTTAAAAATCCCCTAAAAGCCTTGTCTTCTTATTTCACAATTATTTTTCCTCTTTTTTTTTCAGGAATTTTTCAATGCAAATCCAGTGTTTTGTGTGCGTACTCTAAATCAAGCTTATGAAACTGTGTCTATAAATTCCGGTATCCTTGAACGTGATGCTCCATTGGTGGCAAAAGCGTTAAATACTATATGCAGTAATTCTGGTTAAAAAGACTAGACGTTTACTATGAATAATAATGATTGTGTGTTCAAATTACTATTGTACTTTGTATTTATGTTCATATTATGAATCGTTGGTTTTGTTAACTCAATAGATATGTTGTTGTTTTTTTATCGGAATCTTTGTATCTTATAATGTATTCAGTGCATCTGTGTTTAAAGTTGGTCAAAATAGTTGTCTTGAGATGAATGAAAAAACAGATTATCTCATTAAGAAGTTTATTGATAGATTGGTTCAATCGACAAAATAGTTTTTACGGAAAGCGTAAGATGTATTCATTAAGTCGAAGAAGTGACGTAAATATAGATGGGACCAGTTAATTATGAGTAGTTCTAAGTCGTAACAACAGTCCCGGGTTCGAACCCTGGTCGGTGCGTACTGGTGAAGAGTCCCGGACTAAGACGAAACAGCTGTCCAGCTTCGCAATGAAACCATTTGGTCCAGAGAACATTATCTTCTCCAAAAATATCCATCTGAACTGTCAATCTTCTCCTTTATTTCAATATCGGGATTATTGATGATTAGTTTTCTTTTAACAGACTTGGAAATTTTAGTCGGGAGTAGTAAAAGCATCTTGTAGTTGTCGAGTTTCCTGAGTAGCAAAGTATTCTCAACGCATTGCCAATTCCCATAAGCAAAGTAATGTGTTGATACTGATTAGGAATAGCGTAAAAAAACCATTAAGAACGCAGATTTGTTACGAAAATCTTGAGATTACGTAGCCAGCTGGCGAATTCAGTTCAGATGTTATCTGACGAGTACTCCGAAATTATGGATTACCATAATTGTCTTCTTGTACATGTTATGCTCGTGCGTCGGTGGTTCAGTGGTAGAGCCCAAGATTCGATCCCCGGTTGATGCACTCCTAAAGTTCGCTAAACCGGTAGTAAGTGCGGTAAAGAGGGACGGTTGGGCAAGAGGCTGGTAACCCCACCCCTTAGAAATTAAACCACTGCTACCAAAACTTCGAGGCTCCAACTTGGAGCCCTGTGTTCCAGTGGAAACTGAAAGAAATAAAAGCAATGCTATGTACATATATTAATGACATAATTGTTAACAAATGAGATATCGAAGTTGTCTTTAGAACATAAGATGTATTACAAAGTAACCTAGTTCAGTAGAGGGATAACGTTGCACAAGATTCTCTGTCTAGCTGCGCTTATAAAATTTCCTGTGTAGATTTTGACACACAAATGATAGGACAGTTGTAAATTAAATTAAATGAAAGCGAACGAGAATACCGTGAAGCATCCATCCATATCACTTCTAAGAAATTCAACAAACTGGAAGAGTTTTCAGCTATGGCTATAGGTGTCGCACTGTCAAGTCACAAGATAGATTTTGATAATACCGAAATTGTTCAAACACTACAGGGAATGCCACACAATAGAATCTCTATTATGTGTAAGAATCTGTCAAGGAATTTTTCTAGTTCAAGTTGAATGTGTTGCATTTGCCTTTATAGGCTGTTTACTAGAGAAATCTCAGTGCAGACACTGTAGGTTCGTCCTACATTTGTTAACTTGCTTCACCCTTCGCACAGAGGTGATGTCTGACTACTATTTTTTAAATAGTTTTATGAGGACATTTTCATTTCACTGTTTGTGTATTGCACAACAGTCCGTTCTATCACACTTCACACATGTGAGGCATTGTTACTGACGGTAGAATGTATGGAAAGATTAGTGTAACGACAGAAGGCAAGAGTCAGGCAACAGATCATTTATTAAGGAAATCAACGCATATTTATATATTTGCATGTACATTACTGTGGTTATTTAAGTAAACAAACACAGTCTTCCGATTGGTTGTTTCTCACGTAAAGTTAATCTTTCATCTATTTGTGACTGTTTCTTGAATGTCAAATCCTCTATATGTTAACTGCATCCGCCTACGCAAAGTAAATCTTTGTTCACATTTTCTCACGACAAATCTTGGGAACGTAAATTACTGTCTACCAATTTGGCTATTAGACAGCTCTCATCACACTAGGAGCTGTCGTACTGGTCATTTCAATCAGTTGTGTGTACTATGTAGAGCACATAAGTCAGCAAAGAGATCTCTTTTTGTAACTTCACTCCAAAGCTGTCCTGTTATTTGGGGGTTTATAAATATAATGTCAATTGACAACAGAGGTCAGGGTTATTGTCAATATAAGGACACAACTTGGGCACTGTGGTAGAGTATAACTCCATTATGGATAAAATTTTATTTTGATAAAATCACAAAGTGTTGTTATACAGTAATATTTTCTGATGACCACGTTTCGAGCACAATTTATTACTGCTCATAATTATATCAAGGCGATACTCACATAACTTTCTTGCTTCGTTTATAACAAGAGTAAAAATTGATTAGACATTTGAAGGGAAATCAATATAAGACTTGCGTGAAACAGAAAAGAAAATAAAGTTCATTCGGAAATAATATTAGCGTTATCAATAAAATACAATAGGATGGGAAATAAGACGAATGTTGTTAGTCAATAAGATGGAAAATGAGATGTTTTCATAGTAAAATAAATAACTTATTATAATATGAATTGGATACATTTTAACATTGTTTATTGTCCTCTGATCTGACTGGTGGTGATAATATCTTCCATATCTCTGGTATTTGCGTCGAGTCACTTCTGTGGCATGTGTTGGGTGTAGACTAGATGAACTAGGACTCAGTAATCAATAGATTGTTGCTTTCCTTAATGACAAAGATCCCTCTGTGGTGAGAGCTGGCTGCTAGCCAAAGTTGGTAGACACTAATTGACGTCAATGTTTATGTCCCCAATATTGGTGGTGAGAAAATGAGAACAAAGACTTTGCGTAGGCGGATACAGTTAACATATGGATGATCTGACACAGCCACAAAGAGATGCAAGGTTAACTTTGTGTGAGAAACAACCAATCAAAAGACTGTATTTTCTACTAACAATAATCTACAATAATGTACATTAAAATCTATAAATATCTGTTGACTTTCCGTAATAAATGATTTGTTGCCTGGCCCTTGTCTCCTGTTGTTACACCTCCACATTCGTATGCTTATGAGATGCATCACCCAGTAAAACAGTATTAAACAGTTACTTGTTAAGTTGCTAAATGGTCTTTCGACCTATTTGAGACTTGCCAGCTGAATGTAACCCTATCTATCTCAGATTTGGACAGGATACCCGATATTTAAAATACCGAAGGATTTTGGTTCCAAAAATACTAATTATGTAGTAATTCAAAATAACCTCAGCAGTTATCAGCATTATTACTTACAGCAATCAATACTGTTACTTGATTTAACTTAATGAACAACAAGAAATGCAATAATTATTGTACAAATTGGAATTCTCAGCACTTTTATTTAGCATCAAATTCACTCCTCACACAAACTAGAACTATTAACCACGAAATCTCAGGTGAACGGAAGCATTAAAGTAGGTAAAATCTGATGCATGAGGGATTACTAGAAATAAATAACTGTTTCTTTATGACACCATTGGAAAGTAGGCGTTTTCGTGATTTTATCTCTTACCATAGAATAATTTGTAACTCAATAGGTTACATTAAAAGTTTTAATATTGAACAAAACGGATCGCTCATCAGTTTAATGTGCGGAACTCAAAAGTTTACCTTACTAAAAGTTAAATAGTGGTGTAAAGCGATGAACCCTGATAAGAAACATAAAGACTGCGAATTTTACAAAAATATAAAATGCATATCAAAGACTGTGGTGACAAATCTAGCATGTGGGAGGTCTTCCGAACTAGGAACTCCTAGTAGATATGGGATTATGATGTTAGGTAGTAGTATATTTTAGAAGATTCTGTAACCGAAGTCACTTTGATTTGTAGCGGACTATTTGGGAGGTGTGAAGGTAGGTAGGTTCATGGGCTTTTAACACCCCATCAGAGTAATACCAATGGAGAAATTAAAATTAGTGTCTCGGTGCTCTGAAATAGAACAATATTTGTTTAAATGGAAGAGGTAGGTAGAATACAATTTCTCAACGATGTCTGAATTAGATAATAAGGATTACACCGAAAATGTAAGTACTAATTATAAAATTGTATAATGTCTCGAGCTGACAAACAGTTACAATATGTGCTGGTATACATCATTTAAACACAATGGCGTGTAACCGTAAGATCATAAAGTGTAGTGAAATTACCCTTGGATTCTCCTGAAGATATTCATACAGAAAGTTGTGAGGAAAGATGGTGATAACCTCAGCCAACTTCTTGCACGAATTTAAATATCTGTCGGCAACAATGTCAGTTACCCGAGTCAAAAATAATACGGAATGGTCTGTTTCCTTAAGCCCATTGAAGAATAAGCAGCGACTTTATAAAAGAATGTATGAATTAGTAGATTGAAAGGAAGAAGCTAAGTTATTCCAAAAATTGTAAACTTCCTTATGTAGTATCAAACGGAAGATTTTCTCGGAACAAAAATGTTTGGAACAACCCACAAAGATCAAAAGAAAAACTGTTAACAAGACAAGTAATATTCGATTCACTTTCCACATTAGTGCCGTCAACACTGAAAGAGTCTGTGAGTCCAGCCAAGTCTTGCTTAAAAACTGAAATTTAAAGTCTCTTTAGTTCCAGACTATTTGGAAAAGACTACTGCTTCACCTCAAACAGAAATCTATTCATTTGAGAACATTCCAATACCGAAGTTAATAGAACGAAGACTGATAGAAAATCAATAAAATTAATGAAGTCAGCTTTAGAAAAATATTGCAGCGCCTTGTGGCACAACAACTTCAACTGACAATAGACAGGAGCACTATCCACTAAAGACAGTATACCCATCCATTCCGGATAAATAAAAACCACTAATTAGTGACTATGATCTCATCTGTTTTAGCAAAAGTACTATAAAAACAGAATCAAAGATAAGTGTAATGTGCGAAAGGTACATAGAACATATCTGAACCCTTTTTCCAGTCTTAAAACAATATTATGATTGAGGATACCGGCAACATCCAACATAGTCCTCCTTTATATATATATATATATATATATATATATATATATATATCGATCTTTTGATCTATTTTCCTTCACAGGTTTATGTTTATCTTCCTCTATAGAGACAAACTGACCCATTTTTGATAAATCACAGTGTTATACAGTAATATTTACTGATGACGATATTTCGAGCACAATTTATTACCCCTTATAATCATATCAAGCCAACGCCGTTCAGGAATAAAACTTATTGAGTTTCCTCTACTTTGGGTTTTCCTAATCCCCACTTGATCTGCTTATAAATAAACACCCTAATATATCAAATACTGTATTCGTCGCACTGATTCCTTTATGGTTTTGACAGAAAGCCGTCCTGTTTCTTACAAATTGGGATGGTCAGTGATCTACGCTAGTCCGACAGGACTTTGTCGGACTCCCAAACACACTAATTTCCCAGTTGTTGTGGTCGATAATTACTCGACGTGTCAGAAAGAAAAATCTTTTCCTGCCTGCCGTTCCCCTTCGTTCTATACCGTTGAAAATATCTGAAATTTAGGCTTAATTTGGAAAACCAACATTTTCATACTCCAATCTGGTTAGTGGGAAGGCAGCATTCCTGGTATACTGGTTTCTTGATGGAAACACCTTACTGCGTGTGTATCTTTTCAAGCTAACAGCATGATTTCGTCCCTAGACTGCTGACTGATTGAGTTGCAACATAGGATTTCGCACAGGAATACAGCAGTTCAAGTTGCCACAACATATGTATCACACAAAGCTGGTGAAAAAAAGAGGGTAATTCAAATGGTGTCACATTTTCATTCTATGACCTGTAACTCGTTTCCAGCCTAATCTTACGTTGGCTAACATTGCTCGTCGACGCATACGGTAGCTAAGTATGTGCAACATGTATTGTGTCTGTCTCTATCGGTTCACCTTCGCAGCCTCATCGATTGACTTCGTCCTAAGACCCTGAATGTAATGTGGGCGATTTACGGTGTTATGAGAATTGGTTTTGCCCTAACCGCTATCCAATTAACTTCTCTAGCATAGTGCCAACCGTAAGAACATTCATTTTAGCCACCAGAAATCGTTAGGTCATTGTGAAATGTAAGCTTAACTACCATATGAAATTTAAATGTTTTGGTGTGGTGCAACTTTACAATCATTAAGCTATCGATTATTTGCGGACAGTGACTGTTTAATACCATCACTTCACTTCCTTCACCGGCCGTAAAATTTCCAGAGAAGACTGAATAATGATATGCATCCTGCAGATGTTTCCAACTGCAGAAAAACCCACCAGGACACTAAAGAGAGAGAGAGGGTGAAAAACAAGGATCTCAGCAAAGATATCTCGGCAATTTCATCCTCAAGAGCTGTGCAATAGCATTTCTATACGTAGGTTTACATATTTCTTAAAATTCAATTTTAGATTTTCTCGTCGATTGATTGGACCGAAGTGCTCGGTCTCAGGTTGACATCTCGGCTTCTTGTGCAGGTGCTTCGACGATGTCTGGACAAGTAATCAGAAGTTAACAGGTGGATGGTGACTAGCAGTCTCGGTGGGAACATCATCACTCACTGTGGAATGCAGGTGCATCCAGAAGACGAGCCCAAAATAGCACGAAATGCGCATCGTAGATTCCACTGCCAGTCACCGCCATCCACCAATTAAAAGTTTACATAGTTGCAATCATCATTCTACTCAGCATCATGGCGAAGGAGATTAATGTTGATAATAGTTCTCAACCGGATATGAAAGTTTGAAGCTGTTAACGTATAGGTCACAAGGGACACAGAAAGAAAATTACATAGAATTGGAAAATAACTGCGTCATATCTAAAATAGCTTTTTAACGAAAACAAGATTTACATAGAAACAATAAAAGCCATGGTATTTTTCATAACTGACGATGAAAAAATGAAGAGAATGAAAAAAAGTTGAACAGAACTTGATGTAGAGAGGTTGGACTAGTTTTTTCAACGCATAGCTCCGACTTTTCAATACATATGGTGAGGGCTTATGCAGTACAAAGAAGTCGGAAATACACTGCATTTGGTAGATTTCTGTTGACTTTGTGAATGACTTTGATTGATTAGTCAGTTGAGATACCATGTGGAGAATAACACCCTTAGTGCTGCTTCAGGAAAGCTCTTCTTCAGGGAACTAGAGAGTCTCCTCATCAGGATATCTGCCGCCAAGTCTCCGCCTAAGTACAGGTTCATATACAATATTTTCGTTAGCAATGGACTTCATTCTTCTCTTTTTGGCTTTAGTTTCATGTTCCTCGGCATAGAAAGTGTCAGGTATTCATCTTCAACCAGGATCTTTTTGAGAAGCCAGAACTTTTCTTCTAAGCAGTCAGTGTTGTAAATTTTTATGATTTGGTGGGTAAGTGAAATGATGAAAGCTGTTTTACGACTTGTAGATATCCAACTGCAGAAGTATGCTAGTTTGACATTCCATAATGATGGATAGATCTTCTTAGAGTCTCATCAGCTTTTCTTGTCGATTCGACATTCAGAAATGGAATCTTTGATGCATTTTCCAATTTAATTGAAGGATTCAAATTATTTAATTTTTGCAAGGCAAAATTTTTGAATCAGAATAGTCATAACAAACTACAAAGGTATCGTTAATATACCTTTTATTCACCAGTAATTTGTCTATCATTGATTTTCAACTTCCGCTTTGCCAAACTCTCCATAAAGCAGTCTGTCAAATTGGGTCAAGAGGCAAATCCGTGGTTATTCCCTCTTTCTGCATGTAGCCATCGTGTTACAGATAATTCGGATCGTTTCACTAAAATCATTATCACAAGTACATCTCCTAGAAGTAAACTTAAATTACCAGGCGTATTTACTTGACTTAAGTTCACGAAGGAAGACAGGAAATTTCATTTCACTGTTTGATTCACCTAACTGCACTTTCTCCAAACCCTTCTCTAAAGTAATAGCTGAGTTCATATCATAGGTCCTGAGGATACCTTCAAAATGGAATCAGTGTATGAATGATTGCAGCAAAATTCATGAATCAGTTATCATCACTTCCATCTGATATCCCTTATACTAATTCTGTCGCTGTTATTCATAGTGATCGTGTGATTCCTTTCTTAATTAACTCTATTCAGCTTATATCACTTTTCCGCGTTCACTTGTACTACTCATTAATCATATTGAGTAATATAATTTCATTTAAAGTAATAATTCCATTGAGACATATAAACGAAGAATACAGTGAAGAAAATTCTCTTTTCATCGATTTCATTGTCATAGCCGTACTATCGTATATCAATACAGTAGGCATTAACAATAAGTTTTCTTGTGTGTGTGTCAAAGGTTGACAGGGAGTGAAAATACTAAAGTGCGATGATATTTAATTGGTCGATGGTGACTAACAGTGGAATCCAGGATGCGCATTTCGTCCTATTTGGGACTCGTCACTGGATGCACCTTCATTTCCCAGTGAGTGAGTCACACTAGATTAGATATATGAATGAATAACTAAATAATTAGAGGTCAACCTCAATTTCAATATGCATGTATGAAATAGTTGGTTGGAAAATAAACTACATTCGGAAATGTTAATATAATATGATGGAGTGAGTAATGAGTGAAATGTTGACAAAATAGTAGACTAGATAAAATGTTAGAAGATGATAATATAAATTGAAATAAAATAAAACAAAAATGATGTACTACTCATAAGGAGAACTGACAAGTCTTTAAAAAAAATCTATTCACAGAGGATCAACGTGGACAGGACAAGTGACCAATTTTTACAGTGTCATCACCAGAGACAGAAAAAGGATTTTCATCATGAGCTGACATTAGTTAGAGAACCATTGGAAAACCTGGGAGTACTGGACAGCTATTTCGTCCCAGTTTGAGACTCTTCATCAGAACCCATCCCTACAAACCAACACTTGAATATCAATGAGATGCTCACTAGCGACTGGCACTATTCAGGTAGGTAGTTACCTGGGGTTCTAGTGAGAAGTCGTGACCAGTGGGGTGCAGCAGGTCGGATGTGAGGACAAATACTCGCCGAAGACATTGGCTAGGGGTCGCGCTGTGTCGTGAATTGGCAGAAGTTAGAATTCATGGACCATTGGATCGGGTCACAATGGCTTCATGGTTTTCGAGCTCGCCTTGTAACCAGAAGGTCCTGGGTTCGAATCCCAGCGGCGGGTGCGTACCGATGAAGAGTCCCAGGCCAGGCCGAAACAGCTCTCCAGTACTCTCAGGTTTTCCAATGGTTCCCTAAATGATGTCAGCTCATGATGAAAATCCTGTAACCAACCAAATCCCTACAAACCAACACTTGAACAGAAGAAGGAATCTAATCCGTTATTTCTCAACACGGGTCCGAAAAATTTGTAGTGAAGATAGTATTGATGATGAACTCAAATAACTGAAAACAAAAACCTTCGTACAGAACGAGTATCCACTACGCTTCGTAGTGGCCAATAGAAAATTATGTGGAAGAAATGGAGATTGATAATGTAGCTAAACATTTTATCTAGTCTACTATTTTGAGAACATTTCACTCATCCTATGTCTCCCTTATATTATATTCACATATTCACATTCCCAAATGTACGTTATTTTCCGATCATCTATTTCACACATGTCTGTTGAGCTTTAGGATGACCTCTGTTTATTCATTTAGTCATTCATTCATATATCTATCTAATCAATTCAATTGTGACTCATATTCCTTTACACCAATATTACTGAAATATAATTGTAGTTTATTTAATATTATCGCACTGTAGTATATATATATATATATATGCTATTGTACAGCTGTGGAAATGAAATCGTCAAAAAAAGAATTTTCTGAAATAGTAGACAGGAAAATAAGTAGACAGATTTAGAACACTTTAAATCAAGAAGGATAGTATTAGATGGTTGAAGGCAATCGACAGGGGAAGCCTTGGACCTGGGTTTTGTGCTAGCTGGCACTCATCAGCAAGGTGAGCCCAAATAGCTCAGTGGTAGCGTCTCTGACTGCAGCACTGGGTGATGTGGGTCCGAATCTCAAAAGGGACATGAGTTCCTTCAGGGTTGCAGATACACCCTGTTGACGAATGCCAACTAGCACGAAACCCAGGTCAAGCAAGACTTCCTGTGGCCGATTGCCTCCGACAATCTAATATCATCAAATCAATGTGCACCGTGATGGATGGCGAGCTATCTAGAATGGTGGCCACATTACAAACCTGACTGATAGAATTCAATCTGCTCCAAAGAAAGGACTAGGCATGTAACGACAGAAGGCAAGAGTCAGGCAACAGATCATTTATTAAGGAAATCAACGCATACTTATATATGTTTTCATGTACATTACCATGGATATGTAAACAAACAAACACAGTCTTCCGATTGGTTGTTTCTCACGTAAAGTTAATCTTTCATCTATTTGTGACTGTTTCTTGAATGTCAAATCCTCTATATGTTAACTGCATCCGCCTACGCAAAGTCTGCTGTGGTCGGTTTTGAATCATTCTTTGTTCACATTTTCTCACGACAAATCTTGGGAACGTAAATATTGACGTAAATTACTGTCTACCAATTTGGCTAGTAGACAGCTCTCACCACAGGCATATCACACCATTTAGTTACTAGTGTCCAATCAAATGTTAACATTCTATTTTATCTATGGTAATTATCATCTTATAATTAAACTGTATTCGCTGCACATGTTCCCCTTATTTTTACACCTTCTTTCAGATTTCGTTCATGTGAATCTCTTTTTTCTTGTTCTGTTTATTCTTCCGTTGTTTGTTTCTGACAATGAATCTTTTGGGAAGTACCTGTACTTTCATCATTTTAACAAGCCATGACAGTACTTTTGACGGGATTCAGCCTCGATACCTAACAATTTGAAATGAGTACTTTGTGTTCATTATTCTCATCTTCAATATAATACCGTGTTTTAGAAAAAAAACCCTATATTCTGGATTTTTCCGTCTAACTGAAGAGTTTAGTTTATTTGGCCAAAAATTCACTGGTTAATTATCATTCTGGAGTGTTTAGGAGACAATTTTATGATGAAATTTTTATTTCAGTGTCTGAAGCACTTTTCAGGATATTTCCTAATTCCTATTTGACTATAATCCATTGATGTGTTGAAAAGTATTCCAGAAACATTTTTCATGCTGACCAAACTTCTTTAATTCCTTGAGAATGTCTCATATCATTAGTTAAACAACTGTTCTATGGTGTTTAAATTTCGTGACACAATAAAAGTGTGTTAAACAAACTCTGCTATTCATTTATAGTAGGTTGTTATAATACACTATAAAAATGTAAACTTTCTGGGCCCTAGAAAAGCGATTTATTTCATAAATTTTAAAAAGTATTACTAGCAGATGTTGTGTGTTTGTAAAATGTTGTTTTTGAACAAATAGAAAACTCAGACAATATGATAGATAGACAAGGAGTTTACTTCTCAATGGGTTTTTGTATCATAAATAATAAAATAGGATAAATTCTCTAACGAGAATAATACTCTGGTAGATTGTAAGAATGAAATATTCTCCAACTAACTAACTAACTAACTAACACGAAGATGTGCTAATAACACACAGTATGTTTTTGAAACGGAGTTTAAATCCTTCGGTAGTTGAAGTATATGTTGCTTATCAGTTTTTATAAAGAACAGAACACCATTTTTTTAATTCCACATTAGCTTATTTTTTATCAAGCAGTAAAAACGTTTCTGACAGAATTTATCTACAGCTTTGAGAAATGAAATTATACAACCATTGTCGAAGATTTATTCTCTCTAGGGAGTAGAGGGATTTTTCAAATATCTGGAAGAGTTTTCAATTCATTCTTATTACAAGTGTTTGATGGTCTTATACACATAGCTGTTTTTTTTTTTAAATTTCTTTACGTTCCTAGTGGGACATAGGACTTCAAGCTAGAGGCTTGAAGTTTCTGTAGCAGTGGTGATTATTTTTACAGGATGGGGTTACTAGCCTCATGCCCAACCTTCCGTTTTTACCAGTTTTATTACTGGTTTAGCGAGGTAAGGGAGTGCATCGGCCGCGGATGAGACGACCTGCGTGGTCGATGAGCATTCTACCGCTGTGCCACAGACGCATAGTTGTAACTCACGTTATCTTCAGATCTCTTATAATACTAAAACCCGCCATTATTGATTTCAGTAGGATTTCGTTCTTTGATAAACCAGTGAGCTCTGGATGGCTGTTTCGACTTGTGTAGTAGACTCACAATTAATTCTGAGAAGTTTAGTAAACCAAATTATAAGCTAAGTAGAATACTTTAACCGACAGTGTTTATTTCTGAATGAGTTTGTTGGTTTAAACTGTATCTTTAAGAAGCAATTTTCAAAGTTGTGAAGTCATCTAGATACATTGATAAATGACATATACCTTCTTTAGTGTACTACCCAGGAGATGATGCTATATTACTGTGTGATACAAGCAGCAAACTAATCAATGTAGAATGAGATTTTGATATTGCTTATCTTCGATACTACTGTAAACAGCAAGTATTTCAGTATAAACTCTTGTAGTATTTTCATGATTGCATCACATCCAAATGTCAGCATATGATTCGCTACTGTCAAATGTAAAATGATGTTGCAGGACTACTGTGTGATAACTTCAGTTTAAAGACTTTGAATGAGTTGAGTGGTAAGGCGTATTGACCACTTCACTTATTTGGGAAGTTGAGTTAGTCAGAATATACATTATGGTTCTTTAGAATTTATTTTTCTTTTTCCTTACATTTTTGTGCTATGTATGGAGTGTGGCAACTTGAACTGCTGCACTTCTGTGATAAGATCTATGTTGAAACTCAGTCAGGATTCGAAAATTGACAATAAATGTCAGAAACCTGAAACGAATCCTCAGAATTTTGACTTATTTGTGTTTTCTGAGCTGGTTGGTTTAATTGTTAGGCTTTTGTTCCCCTTTCTAGGGAAAATCTTCGGCGTAGATTTGAGGATGAGATGAACTCATTTGAATTCTCCAAGAATGATATAATTGTATCTCCTGGCAGTCATTGTCGTGACTGGTTGTTAATTTGCGTCTCTATTAATCATTTGTATTGACTTGGAATTTGAATTCTCTTGTCATGTGATTTACTTTTTATTAGCTGGTGAATTTGTTCTGCAGCCATGTGTTTGTTAGTTGCTGATTCACTTGAGTACCTACCAGGCTTGTAGAAATTCCCTGGCAATATTTTTGGTGTTTCCTCTGTTTAAAATTTCCACATTCTCCTAATCATCAAATTGGTGTCCATAGTTATATACATACATGTATTGATATGAGAGAATATATGTAATGCCTTTTTACAGCTAACTTGTGTTCTAGGATTCGGATTCAAAAGGGACGCCCACTTTAACCGATGTAATGTTTACTAAACTAAGCGAGGTTAAAACCAAGAGGTATTAGAGAGCTGTTTCATCATGGAATACAACTCTATAGCAAAAGGCACCCATGACCTCACCAAAGATCGAAGCAGAGACCATCAAGTTACATATTTCTGCCCAAATAATCTTCTGTAGGTTTTTTTTAAATCACTGCATACTGTCTCCGTGATCCAATTAAAGTCGATGAGTCTATGTTAAACGGATAAATTTACAATATGAAATAAGTTGATCACGGATTGATATCAGTTAGAGAACCATTGAAAACCAGGGAGTACTAGACAACTGTTTCCTCCGTCCCAGTTTGGGAATCATCAGCAGTACACACCCACCACCCAGGTTCGAACCCAGCACCTTCAGGTTACAAGGCAAGCTAACTCGTATACCATTCAGCTGTACCGTACTCCCTGGTTTTCAATGGTTCTCCAACTGGTATCAATCCGTGATCAACTCGTAAAAACAAAACTAATCCTTACAAACCAACTATAGAAAATAAAAAATAAAAAATAAGATAAATAACTTTTTTTTTAAAACTATCTTAAAAGTTTGACCGAAAGTAAATTTGAAATGAAACACCTAAAATTTAAAACGGCTTTTATATATAATGAGATATTAAGTGTTAACGGGAAGAATACTTTAAAGCATTTGGAATGTTTATTCCACATGACCTTTAAGTTTATCTAAGTTAACGAGGTCAAGCTGTTATTATCATTTAATTTAATCGTGATCTTTATTTTACACGATTATGTTCATGAAAATATGTTTAATGAATTTAGATTATTAAGTTGTAATATAAACATCAGAAGTTAAATGAGAAAGCCATTCAAATGGCATTTATTATTTCATACATTTGGTTCTCTTGGTGAATTTTGATAGAGAAAGAAAGACCAGATTTGCAGTATAAAATGATATCAACATTCTATTTCACAGGTTCTCATCAGCTGCAAATTACCTTTCGATTCTGTCGACCGAGAGGTACTCTGGCGATGCTTGGCTGTAAAGGGAATGCCGAGAAAATACACTGCACTGATCAAGGCACTCTACTCGTACTCATGCAGCCAAGTGAGAGCTTACGGCGAGTTGTCATCTGAAGTGGTGACGACTAGTGGCGTCCGTCAAGGATGCCCATTATCCCCATTCCTATTCAACTTCATTATAGATGTACTAATGGACTTAACCCTAACTCACTTCAGCGACTCAGGGATTGACTTGCTACCAGGGAATAATCTCGTTGACTTGGAATATGCAGACGATATAGTCCTTCTTGGCGAGGACGCTGACAAAATGCAGAGTCTTCTGAACACATTGAGCTGCAATGTACGGATGTTTGGCATGCGATTCGCCCCTGTAAAATGTAAGATGATGCTGCAGGATTGGACTACACTAACCCCTAGATTAGAAATAGGAAGTGAAGTGGTAGAGTACGTTGACCGCTTCACTTACTTGGGAAGTACCATCAGCCCCAAATGGTTGATCTCTGAAGAAATGTCAGCACGAATACAGAGGGCTAGGTTCGCATATGCCAGTTTACGCCATCTCTGGCGTAGACGTGATATCCAACTATTGACCAAAGGGCGTGTGTACTGCTCAACAGTCCGCTCCGTCCTCCTTTATGGCTGTGACATCTGGCCATTGAGAGTGAAGGACATGAAAAGATTAGCTGTCTTTGATCATAGGTGTCTGTGTTCTATCTCCCTTGAGAAGTGGTATAATAAGCCGAGCAATATTGAGGTTAGGCGTCGGTCGAGTAATAGGTAAGGAGGGGAAATCAGTCGAAAAGGCTGTGAAATTACATCGACTGAGATGATTAGGACATGTGTTATGCATGCCTAGTCATCGCCTTCCTCGTCGGGCAATGTTAGCTGATATAGGGTCAGGCTGAAAAAGAGCTATCGGCGGTCAAACGAAAACATGGCACGAGTCAACGAAATCTACAACAGTTAGTCTTAGCCACGTAGGAAGGTGTAGACTTCTTGGCTGGTCGGAGTCCTCGGGACGGTAAAAACCAATGGTTGGAAACAATTGGTGATATGACTCAAAATCGTTCTCAATGGCTGGCTGGCGCAGATGCATCCACTCCTTGTGACTTATGAATTCCAATGAAACTGTTTTGTTCTTTGTTATTACTATTCCTTTGTCTCACACGTCTGTTTACTGTCTATATTATGCATTTCTCCTACTTTCTTCTCTTGCTTTGTGTGCTATATGAAGGGAGTGTGGTGACTTGAACAGCCGCACATATGTGCAAAGTTCTATGTCGAAAAGAGACAGGCAGACCTGAAATTGCAATGGTTATATATTTGGCATTTCATACCTCAGTGTTTGAAACATTATAAGATGAACGCATCTGGAATATAAGCATTACAATGTTTTGTTTAAATCACCATCAATTTGTATGCTTTCAAATTATAAAAAAAAGAGAGGCAGGGTTGAGAGAAGACAGAAAATAGAAAAATTTAATAAACAGTGTTAGTTTGTGCGTCTACATAGCAACTCAAGAAGGTTAAAGTTTGTCAAATTGAAAACTTGCTTATTGAGCTGAGTTCAATAATGTGTATTACTAGTCAGTGTAATCAAAGTAATACGATTATCAAGGGAGTGAGAGATTGCCTACACTATCTTTCTGTGTGCATAAGTTTGATCTGAAACGCTCGATTGCAATTGCTTCAGCAAATCGTAGTAATTCGCTATCCTTTATGTGTTTTTTATTTTAAAGGATTCGCAAATCTTTACGAGATGACTGTTAGGAAGAGGCAAAACATGCAATTATCAGGTCATCAGTCAAGTTATTATCGCGTTATTAACAAGTCGTTGACATGCAATTGTTCCTGCTTCTGATTGGACGCTTGCACAATTCAAACTCAACCGGATTGGTTGATTTCCAGTCTACCTTATTTTCTGTATAAATACAGTCAATTTTGTCATAATAAATGAACCTGGGTTTACCGTTGATTCTCTTCGTGTTCTGCTTTACCAGTTAAGTGGGCACTGGTCAGTAGTTAAGCAGTGACCGCGTGACAAAGGATCCAGCATCATGACAATGACCTGTATCCACAAGGTGTTTTTCTTAATTGCACTTTGTAAATATCTGCTTCCTTTTTAAGCATAAGCTTCTTGAACTATGCTCTGAAAGCCGGATAGAAGCCCTTCTTTCTGTCCTTCCAATGTACTTGCTGCCGTAGGCGCGCGTAAATTTATAAATGCGGTTGGAAGTAACATCATCATTATTATTATCTGTCTGGTAACCTTATAGATTACATAAAAGTTTTATAAGAATTCATGAAACTATGAAATCTATTTACCAAACAAATAACACCATTTATTTATAAAATGTCTAGCCACCTTTTTTAAAGAAACTTTTTATGAAATCTTGATAGGTTTTATCTAAATATCTTCAAGGATGTTTCAGCTTATTGACAAACGTGTTTGAAGACGATCTCTAGGTTTGTTGATTTTGTACTTTAGTAAAATATCTTCTTTTCTCCTTCACGTTCCTAGTGGAATATAGAGCTTCAAGCTAGAGGCTTGAAGTTTCTGTAGCAATGTTTATTTTTACAGAATGGGGTTGCTAGCCTCATGCCCAACCGTTCCTCTTCATCAGCATTATTTCTGGCTTAGCGAAGCAAAGGAGTGCGTCGGCCGGGGACACACGCTGAGGAGATCGTCGGGTGATATCATACACCAGGCCAGCGCTCGAGAGGAACACAAGTAGAATATAACGAGTTGGGAGTCTGAGGGTGACACGGAGATCGTGTGAGTAGGAGATGAAAGCTTATCGGGAATCACGGAGTCAACTGAGAAGGACAGCAGAGAACAGGACAAAATGGAGATGTTCTGTTGAAGCCCTATGTTCTAACTGGAACCTAAGGGAATAATAATATAAAATTGGGTGGACGAAATGCTGTGATCTAAATGGTTTTCTTTTCTAAATGCAAATACTACTCCATCCCATCTTAAATGCTTATTTTTGGCGATCAGAATAGATTGAGATACATTTAAAGCTGTAGATATCATGCATGAAAACTAACTCTGCAACGGAATCGCTCAGCTAAACTTCTTTCCCTCGCTTATCAAAGAAAAAAGATTTCCTTTAAAGGTCTAAGAAGAGTGAACACTAATAAAATCTAATTTATCATTCTTCGGGCATAAAACACTTACATTAATGAAATCTTCTATAATATTAGGAAGTATAATCATATTAAGGAATTAAAAATCCAATAATATGCAGCTTTTTGTGGTGGACTTTAGGTATCATTTGGGAAGACCATTATCAGTTTAGACATTGTTCTTAAGGAAATCCATAATCATATCAATAACCAAACTCATATCACACACAGATGTCTGCCTACTTTGTTTCAATAAGTTAACACCATTCAAATGCTCAAGTTAAACAGTACACTTATATATTATAATACAATTCAATTTCCCAACTGGTTGTTGGCGAAGTTGAATTTGGCGGTCCGCTTGAATCATTGGGCTACCGTGAATTTTCATCCAGTAAAATGTGTCAGATCACCACATTGAGGATCATCATTGAACAAAGCTTGGAATGGCAGCCACCTCTCTATCTCAACTTCATCGGCTTTGAAAAGGCCTTCGACAGCGTCGATCGAGAGTTGCTTTGGAAACTACTTCGCTACTACGGGGTACCACCGACAATTATACATCTCATCCAACAGCTGTACGACAATGCTGCATGCAAAGTAATCCACAACGGGAAACTTAAGGAATCCGTCGAAGTGAGGACAGGAGTAAGACAAGCTGGCTGCCTACTATCGCCAATGATTTTCCTGATTGCAGTAGACTGGATTATGCGACAGTGGGCAATAAGGAAACAGGCATAAAATGGACTCACACAAAAAACTTGGAGGATTTAGACTTCGCCGATGATATTTGTCTGTTTTCCCACAAACTGGAAGATATGCAAGAGAAAAGCAACAAGTTGACAGAAGAAGAACCCAGAGAAGATAGGACTTCCTTCAGGTGAACATAGAGAAAACAGAGGTGATGAAGATTCCTGGACAAGAATAACAACAACAGAAAACGATCAGCATAAATGGAAGGAACCTGAAAGAAACAACGACATCTTTTACCTACCTGGGAAGCATCGTTTCAACTACAGGCGGACGGAACTGATGAGGATATCAAAGTAAGAATCGGAAAAGCAAGACAACCTTTCACTACTGTCAAGGCTGTGTGGAGGTCAACAGCACTCAGCATCAAAAATAAGATCCGGATTTTCAACTCCAATGTGAAGTCAGTCAGAGCTACTATACGGATCAGAGACTTGCACTGCGCGTCATAAAGAGCATCTCAAACAAACTACACACCTTCATTAACAGTTGTCTTCGCTCAATACTCACGATCAGATGGCCAGAAAAGATCAGCAACAGGGAGGGATCTCTGGGAGCGAACCAACCCAGCAGGAACCGATTGTGAAACAAATAGGCAGGAAGAAATGGAGATGGATTGACCATTCTCTGAGGAAGCCATCAAGTGACATCACTAGACAAGCCATTGCTCGAGTGGAACCCGGTCGAAAGGGAAGCGGCGAGTTGGTCGTCAGTGCAACGGTGACTTGGAGGAGGTCATGTGAAGAGGAGATGAAAACGGGTGGGCAGACTTGGAGCCATGTGAAGACTCTAGCAGAGAACCGAACGCGATGGAGACTTGTGGCTGAAGCCCTATTTTCCTGTAGGAATTGAAGGAAACAATACTAATAATGCATCAAATTTTCTTCTCTTCTTATTGTTTGAATAATTCAATTGCTTCCTAGAGTCGTGAAATGTAATTGGATTTCAATCTGCAGCTCTGCATTTTTTGAGGAAGAAGGAAAATTATCATAAGGGATTGGTTTCTGCTAAGGATCGAACAGTACTGGGTCACATGATGTACTATAGACTACTATTTTATTTGGAGATCCTGGATGAAGAGAAAATATTACGCAACAAATTACTCTGAGAATTCCGTGCAATATTTAAACATTGTGTTTAGGGTAAATATTTATGCTAAGCCGTTGAATGTTGGAAATAATCAGATACCTGAGTGTGTTATGAATTGTCGGTGAAAGAAAAAGAACACAGAAGTCTTTGATCTTTAAGGAATAATTCAATTGCCACCTTTTTCGCCTTATATAATCGTCTAACTATGAAACTCCTAATCGGCAGAAACTTTAAAGTATTTAATTTGTTTAAAATAGGCAGAAAGGACATCTTTATCATTACCTAACATTTTAAACAAAATTTATCCATAGATAAGAGCCCATAAACTAAATTCATTATCCGCCGATAGTATACTACTACTTTTCACATTTTTCTTTATTATTTCTATACTTCAAAAGAAGTAGTGTATTTTATTATTTTTTTACTACATAATTGAATAAATATGTGGAATTATCTCCTTTTTTCACATCCCTAAAGATGAAATTGATAATTAAAAGATTCTTTATTTTACTTTTCAATGATTTAAATTGACTGTCTTAAAGAATTGAAGCGGAAAAAAATAATGATGGTTGAAAAGCCCAGGCGAATACTTTTAAGTTTGAGTATAGACGGGGAAGTAAAAAAGCATTTATTCCGACAATTATCCTCACCCTAGAAAATTGTTCCTTAAAAGAAGGAACACCACAAAACTTTAACTCTGAAAGTAAATCTGATTATCAGGTTATGAGGAAGATTTTGCGTCAAAAGGTATACAAAACTTTCATTACACTTGAAAGGATTCTAGAGAATTGATAGTCATCAAAATTTTTTTGAGAGGATTGGTTTTGTAGGGATTTTTGTTAGATTGGTTGGAGGATTTCATCATGAGCTGACATTAGTTAGTTAGAGAACCATTGGAAAACCTGCAAGGAGTACTGGACAGCTGTTTAGTCATAGTTTGTGACTCTTCACAGTACGCACCCACCGACCAGGGTTCGAACCCAGGACCTTCAGCTGTCCAGCACTCCCAGGCTTTCCAAGAGTTCTCTAAGTGATGTCAGCTCATGATGAAATCCTCCAACCGATCAAAATTTTTGTTGTTGTTCGTTCTGTCCGAATCCACTGAATCATATTTTCTCCCATTTAGGAGTATAGTGGAGCTATTATGAAGCATAGTTGATAAGTGACTATCATTTCATTTGATTTAATCGATCTCACTGATCATGAATTCTTCCTGAAACTTAATGAAATATGATTTGAAGTAATTCACTATTGACAACTTGATTATTGTTCATTTAAGCGATTTATGATTTCTGTTCTTGGGAAAAACTATGAGTTCTTGAAATATTAAGAAACTGGAGTTTACAACGAACGTTTATTCTATCTCCATAATATGTTGGCAATAGAGGAGCTAGGTCGCCTTTTCTCACCATTAATGGGTTCTGCGGATTCTATTTGCTTCTGAAGCCATCTAAGAATATTCTTTGAGGCCTTTGCTTGCAGAGATCGATGAGTCCTCCCTATGTAGGTGTGTCCACAGGTACATTCAAATTGGTAAATACCGTGGGATGTGACATCGTTTTTTGTATTTCCTAAGTCCTTAGATGGATATATATCTCAATTATTATGATCTTAGCTGCATAGCAGCTTGAAAACTAGACAAAGATTGAACGCTATAGTTAAAAAGACTTTTTATGCAGCTAAGATCATAATGATTGAGAAAGTTAAGCCGATGTATCCATCTAAGCCTTTAAAACATAGGGAGGGCTTATCGATCTCTGCAAGTAAGGGCTTCAGAAACTTTATTCATTTTCTCTGCATAATTATGCTTTTATCCGATAGATTTTCATAATTCTTATTTTATGCATGAATTGCTATTTCCCTAAAAAAAAGATCGTTAGTTTGTAGGCGAATTAACAATTATAAGTGTATTATATAGATTAGAATAAAATCTAAGTTAATGAAAAAATATGGAGACAGTATATTATAGAGATACACATAAATGAGTTTTAAAAGGTAATGGTTACTTGGAAATACAGTTAAAGCTCACCTCTACAAATTAATAATATAAACCACAGATACGCTTCATTGTTACGTCGTATCCACTGGCAGAATTTGTTCACCGGTTGTTGAAGAGTCTTCGGGCGAGTACGAGATGTTCTTGTAGGTTTGGGAAAGCAAGACAGGCTTTTATTTCTCTCAAGTCTGTGTAGAGGTCAGCAACACTCAGCAATAATAATAAGATCCGGATTTTCGACTCCAATGTGAAGTCAGTGCTACTCACTATACAGATTAGAAACTTGGCGTATCATGAAGAGCACTTCGAACAAACTACAGACCTCCATCAACAGGTGTCTTCGCTCAGTGTTACTCAAGATCAGATATCCAGAAAAGATCAGTATTAGGGGGGGGATCTCTGGGAGCGAACCAGCCCGGCAGGTACTAATTGTGCAACCAATATGCAGGAAGAAATGGAGGTGGATTGGTCATACTCTGAGAAGACAAACCATCATCAAGTGACATCACACGCCAGGCCATCAGTCGAGTGGAACCCGAATGGGAATTGGCGAGTTGATCGTCAGTGCGAGGGTGACATGGAGGAGGTCATTCGAAGAGTAGATGAAAGCATGTTGGCAGACGAGGAGCCAGGTGAAAAGGTTGGTAGAGAACCGAACGCACTTGAGATGTGCGACTGAAGCTCTATGTTCCTTTGGGAATTAAAGGAAACAATAATAATGATAATAATAATGTAGGTTCTAAAGAATACAACACTGGGATTAACAGAGCAAGTAGTTAGGAGAAACCAGTGAAAAGACGAAGGGTCGGACAGCACGACTATGTCACATATATTTGACAAAGAAGTCGATTGAATAAAAGTTATGTAAGATGTGTCCATTATTAATATACGGCAAAAAATGTAGAAATCAGTTGTTCAGGGCTCCAGAAGTTTCCACAATTTTGTAGAAAGCTCACGATAATAAGCCTTAATAAACCTACAATGTTTCATACTTATGTTTTATCAACGATGAATACATCTTACAAAACAAAGAGAATATTCAAAATTGAGGCGAACTTATCCACTGAACACTGTTATTTATTATTATTATTGTTCCCTTTAATTCCTAGAGGAAAATAGAGCTTCAGCCGTGCGTTTCCATTGCGTTCGGTTCTCTGCTAGAGTCTTCACCTGGCTCCGAGTCTGCCCACACGTTTTCATCTCCTCTTCACATGACCTCCTCCAAGTCATCCTCGCACTGACGACCAACTCGCCGCCGCTTCCCTTTCGGGTTCCACTCGAGCAATGGCTTGTCTAGTGATGTCACTTGATGCACTGTTTCCTCAGAGTATGGCCAGCCAATCCATCTCCATTTCTTCCTGCATATTTGTTTCACAATCGGTTCCTGCTGTGTTGGTTCGCTCATTGCCAGAGATCCCTCCCTGTTGCTGATCTTTTCTGGCCAGTCATCTGATCTTGAGTATTGAGCAAAGACAACTATTAATGAAGGTGTGTAGTTTGTTTGAAAAGCTCTTTATGACGCGCAGTGCAAATCTCTGATCCGTATAGTGAGTAGCACTGACTGACTTCACATTGGAGTTGAAAATCCGGATCTTATTCTCATTTTCATGCTGAGAGCTGTTGACCTCCACATAGACTTGAGAGTAGTGAAAGCTTGTCTTGCTTTTCCGACCCTCGCTGCTTTGATATCCTCGTCAGTTCCGTCCGCCTTTTGTTGAAACGATGCTTCCCAGGTTGGTAGGTAAAGGAGGTTGTTTCTTTCACGTTCCTTCCATTTATGCTGATTGTTGTCAGTTGTTGTTGTTGCTGTTGATGGTGTTGACCAGGAATCTTCATCACCTCTGTTTTCTCTATATTCACCTGAAGTCCTATCTTCTCTGGATGCTTCTTCTGCCAACTTGTTGCTTGTCACTTGCATATCTTCCAGTTTGTGGGAAATCAGACATATATCATCGGCGAAGTGTAGATCCTCCCAGTTGGTTTTTTGTGTGAGTCCATTTTATGCCTGTTTCCTCATTGCCCGCTGTTTGTCGCATTATCCAATCTACTGCAATCAGGAAAATCATTGGCGATAGTAGGCAGCCAGCTTGTCTTACTCCTGTCCTCACTTCGAAGGATTCCGTTAGTTTCCCGTTGTGGATTTTTTGGCATGCAGACTGAACACTGTTGCTTCATACATATTACTAAGATGGTGGTAACACTCACATCTATGTGAAGGAATAAAATGAACAATAAACTCTACAGGCAAGTACAAGAATTAAAATGCGTGACATTTTCCTTCATTTTTGTGTAAAAGCAGATACAAGTGAGTCTCATTGAATATCCATTTTACATGGAATAAAATAAACCAAAAAGTGTGGAATCATGTCGATACAATTTGTCCCATCGGATTCCTATCAGCTCTGCACAAAATTACAACGATTTTATTGTCAAGATAAACAATGTTGACATGCTTTAATTCAAAGGAAATAGTGACATTGCATAAACGAAATTATGTGACAATATGACAACAAGGGACATATCTTAATGTCAGTAAAAAGTTTGAACGATGTGGAGCAGATCAAATAAATTATAATTATATTTCAATAGTTTACACATAATGATAAGTTTTATTTTTTGGTAATATTTAGAACGAAATTACTGCCCGTGTTCACACAACTGTTGGAATTGTTTTGTTTTTAATTCTCACATTTATGATTTGTACTTATATATATATATATAGTTCATTCTTTTTGTTCATCCATTTTTGTGTATTCAAAATTATATTCCAGGATGTTGACAGTTGTGCTGAGTCACCCTTGTTACATGTACCCGGTGTGACCTTAATAAATATAGATTCTAAGGTAATTGGCGGATGGTGACTAGCAGTGGAATCCAGAATGTGCATTTAGTCCCATTTGGGACTCGTCAGCTGGATGTACCTGCATTCTGCAGTGAGTGATGATGTTCCCACCGAGGCTCTGACCCAGTGCCCATAATATGACCCGCTGCACAAGAGGTGGCTTTCGTGGCTCAAATGGTCTAGCGGATAACGCTTTGGCGTTTGAAACTATGGGCACTGGGTTCGAGCCTCGGTGGGAACATCATCACTCATTCACTGGGGAATGCAGGTGCATCCAGGTGACGAGTCCCAAATAGGACGAAATGCGCATCCTGGATTCAACTGCTGGTCACCATCCACCAATTAACTTCTAATTACATGCCCAGACATTGTCGAAGCATCTGCACAAGAAGCCGACATGTCAACCTGAGACCAAGCACTTCGGTCCAATCAATCGACGGGAATATCTAAAATTGAGTTGAATATAGATTCTGCTATAAGTCTGTCTTTCCATTTGTTTATATTAATTTTCAAAATACAAACAATGTCCCAATCAATATTGAGGTTTTTGTCCCATGCATGTGCAACTTTAGACAAATTTTTTTCTAAATTGTTGTAGGCTTGTGATCATGTCGGTTGACCTTCAGTTAGGCGTTTACGTTCATTCACTCTTATTTTGTGTGATCTAGACGTTTGACCCACATGTTTAGTCTGACACTTGGCACAAGATATTTTGCAAATCACATTGTTTTTATCCGGCATTTTTATTGGATCTTTCAGTTGATTTACCTTATTTTTAATTAGATTCGTTGGTTTGTAAGTGGTGCGAATTCCAATATTGTTGAGGTATCTTCAAATCTCCTCTGATGTACCATTTTTGTATGGTATTGTGATTATATTTTTGCCTTCCCCCTTCTTGTCATTCTTCGGTTTTGCCCTCCTTTTTTCTTTTTTATATTAATTCTGATAAATTCTTTTGGGCAGTTGTTATCAAGTAACATTTTGAATAGGACGTTTTTTGTTTTTAATTCAGTTTTGATTTTCCCGTTGATTTATTGCACCTAAGAAGACTCTCTTCATGAACCTGGAATTCAAAGGTGATATCGCAGCAGAAATGCTTAGAAACCCTCTTTCTAAATGTCTGAAGAAGACATTTCCAACAGCCACCTTGCGTATCACATTCTCCAGCAGACAGTTAATCCAGTCTAACCTTAAGGATAAGATACCGCTTTTGGCCACTTCAATGTGTATTTATCAATTTACTTGGTCGTGTGGAGCAAAGTATATCGGCCGTACGCAAAGTCAAGTCCACAAACGTATTCTGGAACACTGTCCAGCCAGAGGAGAAAATAAAGAATAGCAGCAGCTCTATCCTCGAACACCCTGTCATCTCCGGACATCGAGCACCCCGTCATGAGTGCTACACAGTCCCTCAATATGGTACGAGGGGACTTCGCATACTATATCTTTACACAGCTGAAGCATTAGTTATTCGGGATCTGAAACCGGACCTCTGTATTCAAAAGCGTGACATACATTCGTTCGCCCTACCGTGGCCAGAGTAAAGTTCTTTCTATAATCTTACTTCTTTTTTATTATGTAAGTTTATTATAAGTACTATTATTATTATCATTATTACCATTATCGTTATTATTTTATTATCATTAATATTCCCATCATCCATATTTTATTGCCTCTCTATTGCTGTTTATTAACAACTTTACGTTTTCATACAGATTTTACATAAAAAACACTTTATCGCCTTTCCACTAGTTCCTGTCCATTCTACACAAGCTTATTGATTAGTCATTATCTCACACTTATTACATCATGTCAACTTCTGCTTCTTTTCTTTCCTTTCTAGGTTACACCTTACATTACGTAATACATTTTCCGAAGACAAAGTCTACCAGTATCTGACTGGTCTAAAGATTTCTTTGTTAATTATAATTACGATTGTACAGCTCATGAAAATGAATCGTCCAAAAAGAACACCATCACTCACTGAGGAATTCAGATACATCCAGATGACCAGTCCCAAATAGGACGAAACACACAACCTGAATTCCACTGCTAGTCACCATTCACCAAATTACTTCAAGGGACATATATCCCCTGAGATTATATTTACAAATTTACATGTCCTTGTCAGAGTGAACTGTGAGACAGAAAAGTCGACAGTTACCTGTTTTCTTTGACACACGTAAAGAAACTTACATCCCGAAGTAATTAATCGCACTAACGTTTTGATCTTTGTTGTTTTCATATACTAGATAAATTAGGGAAACCAAATTTGGAGTGGAAATAATCAGGAAACAGCTCAGTTCAACTCTTGGTGTGTTTTTCTGGTTTTGTATCTGTGTCAATTAGCAATTTAAATACAAAATTCTAAGTCCGCCAACAGATTATCCTTATGAATAATCATAACTATTTCCCTTGTTTATTCTTTTATATATTTTAGCAGTAATTAAAATTAACTGGTTCTTACTCATATTGTATTTGTCATCCTATTCTTATATCCATAATTACTTATGTGATTAAAGATATTTTAATTCCCAGTATAACATGGACAGTTATTAATTCTAATTTAGACATTATTATTATTTATTATTGTTCCCTTGGGTTCCTAGTGGAACATAGGGCTTCAACTACACATCTCCACTTGCTTCTGTCTTCTGCTGTACTTTTCACCTGCATCCATGTTAGTCCATACTGTTTCAACTCCTCTTCACACGATCTCCTCAATGTCACCCTTGCACCGACGAACCACTCGCCGCTTCCCTTTCAGGTTCCACTCGAGCTATGGCCTGACGCGCGATGTCACCCAGCGCGATGCCTCCTCAGCGAGTGTCCAATCCATCTCCACTTTCTCCTGCATATTTGTTGGGCGATTGGTTCTTGTTTTGTTTGTTCCCATAGTTTCTTCTTGGTGATTCTTTCCGGCTATTTGATCTTCAGTATAGAACGAAGACAGTTGTTGATAAAGGTCTGCAACAGGCTGTTGGAAATATTCTTTGTCTAATTTAGACATAGGCTTTCAATATTTAACTACTTTGTCCAGTTTGGCAAGTTTTACTACTATTCTCTATTGGACTGTGAATATATATTTCAAATTGTTATTTTAAAAAAAATTGTATTCCTTAACATTTTTATCGGAACATAGGGCTTCAAGCTTGAGCTTTCAGGTTTCAGTAGACGTGTCGTTTTTTTACAGGATGTGGTTGCTAGCCTCATGTCCTACATTTCCTCTTTGTCTGGCTTATAACTCACTGGGATAGGTAAAGGTGTGCACCGGCCGAGAATCAAATCTCAGGCCACTTGCATAGTATTCTGAATTATGAATTTTTCCTCATTCTTATTCTTCTAACTAGTTTTATTTTAATAATCTTTGCTTTATTCCAAAACAGTACTTGTGATACAGAATGGAATTCTCAGCATTTTTACCATAGTATTGCATGCAACTAGTACATTATCAATAGATAGAATTCTGCATAGATTAAGGAAATCTCAGTTCTTTATGACAACAACATATTGGGATGTCAGTAGCAAAGCCAAAGTTGAACAGTGTTTGAAGGTGTTAGAAAAGTAGGTGCTATCATATTTACTGGCGTAAGCGAGAGAAAGAAACAAAGCAGCACAAAACGGAAAAAAAAGAGAGAGAAAAGGAAAAGAAAGAAAGAAAATAATGTACCTATAAATGATATGAGCAGGGAAGACGAGGTCCAGTTGTACTACTGACTATTTAATGAATTGTAGGTGTCACGCCTAATGCTTTCTTTATCGCACAGAACACGAGCTAAGTAGGGTATGGTTGAGCTTTTGTACTTGCTGGTGCGAGCATATAGTTTTCTATATAGGCTTCTGGTTTTGCCTGATGAGATGCAAGGGGAGAGTTGTGAGTGAAGAGGGTGGTGTGAGTTAGACAGAATGGATTTGGCCCATTTTTCACATGAGTCCATGTGCCTGTCGACCAGAATATTAACAAGCTGATTAAGTGGCACGTAAGATGATGAGTAACTAATAAATTAAGTAACAGTATACTAAATTCAACTCAAATCATGGAAATAAAAGACAAGCAAGATTATACTATTTTGATTGGACACTAGTAACTAACTAGTGTGATATGCCTAGTCCTTTCTTTGGAGCAGACTGAATTCTATCAGTCAGGTTTGCAATGTGGCCACCATTATGGGTAGCTTGTCATCACGGCCATTTTAATATCTGCCCTAACATACATTTTGTTTCCTGCCTATGTTATTCCCTTAGGTCATGGAAGACAGCTAATTTTTTACTACTCTCACACGTGACGTAAGTTTTTGGTCAGTTTTAGGACATCAGTGATTCTAACTTCTTAGTTTCTTGTTTGTTTTTCTAAAATATTTATTCACTTATAAACCAAAGTCTAAACGAATTTTATGATTTTATCAAAATATCTGGATTTCTACCATCTTAAATCAATGTTATCTGTGTCGACCAAGCAAGTAGCCTGGATTAAATTCCCTCCTGACACAATCCCAAACCGCCTAGTTTACTAACCTGCAGTAAGCTTGGTTAAGAGGGAAGTTTGCTTATGCGGCTTGAAGCCTCATATCCCCTTAGGAAAACAATGGAATGGAAAAAAACCTGTTCCCTCAATCGATATATTCTTCTCAACATACAGAAGGTAGTTTGAATATTTTACATTGACCTGTTATGCTTTACATTTCCTTCTCAGTCTATTCTAGCTTTTGAATGAGAAATTTTATTTTAAATTTCAGCTTCTGCCATGAGTCAATATTATGTATCGAGAGAAATAGAATGATTTTAATACTGTTGCGTTTTATGAGCTAGGTGATTTAATTGTTAATAATAATTTGCTTTATTCCAGAAACAGTACTAGTGGTACAGTGTGGAATTTTCAGCACATATCTACAATATTTGCATCTAATTTTATCAAACATTTAAAAGGAGTATTTCAAAAAATAAATATAAAGACAACAAAAAAACAAAAATAACAAAAAAATGTGAAAAAAAGAGACCAAGAAGTAGAAAGGAAAATAAACAGCCTATAATAATATCTCAGTATTGGGTAGTGGAAGCTATGATATGATTATGCATGGTGAACAGTAAAGCTATAGTCATACAAGAAGTTATGAAATGATATTTAAGAATGTTTATCGCCAAGAAGATCAGTTAATTTGGTTGAACAACACTAAACAATCATAAAATAACATTTCAGGGTTGTTTCTTTATTCTCAGCTCTAATGAGGTGTTTGTAGTGGTAGTGTGAGTAATCCTGCATAATACAAAATTTTAAGATGGTGATAATGGCTTTTACAACCAAGATTGTCAGTTAATATTGCCGAACAAAAAAAGAACAACAACCACAAAACTAATAATTACATGATGGTTAATGACAGGACAATTTTGTAATACTCATAGTGCTAATAGAGTCGGAACCAGTAGATACACAAAAGAGGGAATAGAGTAAAGTACAGAAAAGTAAGCCAATGTTAATAATTTAGGTAGCTAAGTATGTTTGAGAAGGAGTTCACCATAGAATACAAAATAAGAGAGAAATAAAAGAGCCTAAAATTATGTTATTAACAACAAAGCAAGTCATAGGTTTCCCGCTTAACATTGTCTCTGTCACTTAGAACACGGGCCAAATATGGTATCGTGAAACTGGTTGTCCTTCTAGACAACATCTTCAATGCAACCTTCCGCAGGAAGTAAACTTATTCGAATTCTTCATGGATGATACATTTGTGTCTCCTGACATTCTTTATCCTGATTGGTTATCAGTTTGCAGTACTACCAATTGACTTTCAATTTGACTCTCATTTTTATCATGTAGCTTATTCTGTATAACAGTTGATAAGTTTGATCTACATAATAATGTGTCTGTTGATTGCTAACTCATCTTAATAGCAGGCTTCTAGAAATTCCTTGGCACTTTTAATGTTTTCACTATCTAAAATGTCTACATTTTTTCTATGCGAGCTGGTGATCACAGTTGTCTGCATGCACTGATGTGAAATATAAATATATATCGTGTCTTTTGAGAGATAGTTTATATTTCTTGTATTCGGTGTCAAAGAGGACGTCAACTTTGATCAATGTAACGTTTATCTCACTTCGAGCAGTTTATTTTGTAAATGGTGTCGATCTTGTCTTCTTTTAATGTTAGGTCTCTTGGTCTGCATGTTATCCCTCTTTGTTAGGCAAAGAGGGAAAATCAATCGAAGAGGCAATAAAATCAACATAGATTGAGATGGCTAGGTCACGTGCTGCGCATGCTTAACCATCGCCTCCCCCGACGGGCACTACTTGCTGATATAGGTGCAGGTTGGAAAAGAGTAACTGGTGGCCAAACAAAAACATGGCCTCATCAATCCATGAAATCCTTGACAGTTAAACTGAGTCAGGTAGGGAGGGAGATGCAGACTTCCGGGTTGGGGCCCGCCCTCGGGACTCTAAGAATCAATGGCTGGAGACAATAGGTGACATGGCTCAAAATCGTTGTCAATGGCTTACGCAGATGTATTCAGTCTCTGTAATCTTTCATATTCCTTTCTACCATTACTCATTCTGTTGCACTCTAATACTTGCCAAAACTCTATTGATTCTCTTCACTCATTTTGTTGTCTACCTTTGTGTGGTATTTGGAAGGTGGCAACTCGAACTGCTGAACTTCGGTGCCAAGTTCTATGTTGAATCCAGCCAGCTGCATGTTATTTGAATAAAGTGATTTTGTTGGTTTGCGTGCAGTTAACATATTCAAACATATTAACATCACGGTTTAAATATTTAGCGACGCTTAATAATATATCCATGTTCATCTGCAGTCACTTACCGTATTATAATGCTTCGTTTGTGAAGATATTCGGAAATAGTGATCCAATGTTTTCAGTGTCGGAAGTTTCTTTCCAAAAAGCAGCGTTATATTGCTAGATAATTATAACAGGCAACGCATACCATTAGTACATAAAGTTTATATCTGAGGATTCTGAACATATTGTAGTATAATTGACTGTGTAATTGATATCGCACAAATTGACACAGTACAACTGGATGATAATTCATTATTATTTATTATTGTTTCCTTGGATTCCAAATGGAACATAGGGCTTCAGCAGCATATCTCCGTTTTGTCCTATTCTCTTTAGTTCTTTTCAGCTGGGCCCACGATTACTCATTGTCTCTCGTCTCCTTCTCACACACTCTCATCCAAATCACCGTCTGCCGACTCATTCGTCGTTTCCCGCCGGGATTCCACTCAATGTTCTGCTTGGCGCCCGATGTCATTCGACCGGGCTCCTCAGTGTATGCCCAATCTACCTCCATTTTCTCCTACCTATTTGTTGAGCAATAGGCTCTTGCTTGGTTTGTTCCCAGCCAGAGTTCCTTGTTGCTAATCCTTTCTTGCCAGCCATTTGATCTTCAGTATGCAGCTAGAGAAGGCGGCAGATGTTGATGAAAGCCTATAACTTTTGGAAATCCCATCGTCACACGCTGGCCAAGTTTGTGACATGGATAGAAACACTAACTGACTTCATATTTGTGTTGAAGATCCAAATCTTGTTGTTTATCCTGTCTGAGTTCAGAAGATTTCCAAACTGGTTTCAAGTTGATGAAGGCGTATCTTGCCTTTCCGATTCTGGCTAGTTTTGACATCTTCATCCATTCCACTTGTAGTTGAAACGATGCTTCCCAGATAAGTGAAGGAGGTAACCTCTCTTTAATCTCTTCCGTTGATGGTGATTGATTCTGGTCGTTGTTGCGGTTTGCTGGTTATCTTCATCACCTCCGTCTTCTCTTTGTTAACCTGCATTCCTGTCTTCTCTGACAGCCTCTTCAGCTAGTTTGTTGGTTTTCGCTTGCAAGTCTTCGAGTTTGTGTGACTTTAGACATGTATCATCCACACGCAAAATCCAGATCTTCTTGAGTCTTCTTATCGGTCCAACGTATTCCTGTCTTCTTACTCCCAAGCACAGTCTGACGCACAATCCAATCCGCCACAATTAAGAATATCATCGGTGATAGTGGTAGGCAACTAGCCTTGTCTTACTTCTATGTTCACTTGGAATGTTTCGCTGAGTTTTCCTTTGCTGATCACCTGACATGTGTCCCTGTCATATAACTGTTGAATGAGGTTGGTAGGGACTTGGGCACTCCACGCTGCAATGTCGAAGTAGTTTCCAAATTACTTCTCAGTCTATGCTGTCTGTCGAAGGCCTTTCCGAAGTCGATGAAGTTGAGGTAGAGGTTCGACTGCCATCCTATGCTTTGTTCTGTGACGACGATGCGTAGAGTTGCAATTTGATCAGCACATAATTTGCCTTTCCTGAATCCAGCTTGTTTTCGTCGGTAGGGCGGAGTTCTGTATCCAATGCATTATTTATTCTCTCCAGGACGATGTGACTTAGCATTTTACTTGGCGTGGACAAGAGCATTATTCCACGCCAGTCAGTTCTTGCAGAGGCGTAATTCGCCCTTCTTTGGCAGCTTGACGAGGTAGCCTTTCTTCCAGTCGATAGGTAGCTTTGCTGCCTTCCTTCCAAACCTTTTGCATTGATGGTGTCAGCACATCTGCAGAAGCCTCTGGTTCCATTTTCAGTGCTTTGTTGGTGGGGAGATTCCGTCTGGCCCAGTTGTCTTCTTGACTGAACTTCAATAGCTCAATAGCACTCACGATTTCTTCTTTCGTTGAAGGATTTGTGTCTACTGACTGTTTAGTGGCTGTTGGTGATAGTAATGTGTAAACTAATAGTAAGACCACGTAGGTTGGTTTTTGGTTAAAGGAAAGCTATTATTGCAATCAGCGATACGGTAAGTGAAATAAAAATCTGGGTTGCGATAGCATTTGCATCAGAGGTCTTCAGATTTCTAGCTCCGCGCTCTACAGACTGACCCATGCTACTCAACTACTCACCAGGTCTTCATTACACTCACATAACAGATTATCATAGTCTATGACGACTGGATCGAAATAAATTTTGGTCAGGAGTTGAATCTACATATCCAGGCTGGTGGAACACTGGGCTGGTAATCTGGAAGCCCATTATTTGAATTCTCCCGCGACCCGGATTTTCAGTTCACCAGTATGAAACTACATACTACAAAAATACTAATACTGTTACAATACTCAAACTTTACTCTTATTCTAGTGAACACTTGAAATTACAATAAGTATATCTGACGCTTGAATATATGACAATTTGAATACCTTTTATAGGTAGCCAATGTTTAAATGCTTGACAATGTTGCATTTATGTATCTAATTACCGTAGCTCCATAAACAATTAATAATTAATTAATGCAGAATGTATAATTAATCACTGGCTCTCTATAAAACCATTGCAAATCTAATTAACTTCTTTCATATGACTTAGAAGGTAAAGATAATTGAGAAACCATAGCTCACTTAGTTTCACTTCATCTTTCTACTTTCGATGTATAGTTTTGACACTAGTGAAAGTCATAGTAGAAAAGAAAAGGCGTTCAGCAAAGAGTTACTCTTTTCGGCGATATCATTCTCAAGCTGTACAAACCGCAAATTTATAGTAATTTTTCTTGGCAACAAAAGGAATATTTCCAAAGATGTGTTAATGCAATTGTTAATCTTTTGACAACAAATTACGTAATTTAGAAGGCGTTAATCGGTTAGAAACTAAAATAAAGTTACAAAAGTAGGTTGGGTGACGTAATCTAATTGCTAGGGTTCAATGAAAAAATGAATGAGAGTCAAGTTATTAATCTGAGTAGACATCAGTTAGAGAACCACTGGAAAACCTGGGAGTACTGGACAGCTGTTTCGTCCTAGTTTGGGACTCTTCAGCAGTACGCACCCACCGGGATTCGAACCCAGGACCTTCTGGTTACAAGGCGAGCTCGTAGACCATTGAGCCACTGGGACCCGATCCAATGGTCCTTGAATTCTAACTTCTGCCAATTCACGACATAGCGCGACCATTTCGCAATGTCTTCTTAGATGAGTTACTGTCACATCTTCAACCTGCTGTACCCTACTGGTCACGGCTTCCCACTAGAACCCCAGGTTAACTGCCTGAATAGGGCCAGTCACTAGTGAGCATCAGATTAATTTTCAAGTATTGGTTTGGTAGGGATTTTGTTTAATTGTATGGAGGATTTCATCATGAGCTGACATCAGTTAGAGAACCACTGGAAAACCTGGGAGTACTGGACAGCTGTTTCGTCCTAGTTTGGGACTCTTCAGCAGTACGCACCCACCGGGATTCGAACCCAGGACCTTCTGGTTACAAGGCGAGCTCGTAGACCATTGAGCCACTGGGACCCGATCCAATGGTCCTTGAATTCTAACTTCTGCCAATTCACGACATAGCGCGACCATTTCGCAATGTCTTCTTAGATGAGTTACTGTCACATCTTCAACCTGCTGTACCCTACTGGTCACGGCTTCCCACTAGAACCCCAGGTTAACTGCCTGAATAGGGCCAGTCACTAGTGAGCATCAGATTAATTTTCAAGTATTGGTTTGGTAGGGATTTTGTTTAATTGTATGGAGGATTTCATCATGAGCTGACATCAGTTAGAGAACCACTGGAAAACCTGGGAGTACTGGACAGCTGTTTCGTCCTAGTTTGGGACTCTTCAGCAGTACGCACCCACCGGGATTCGAACCCAGGACCTTCTGGTTACAAGGCGAGCTCGTAGACCATTGAGCCACTGGGACCCGATCCAATGGTCCTTGAATTCTAACTTCTGCCAATTCACGACATAGCGCGACCATTTCGCAATGTCTTCTTAGATGAGTTACTGTCACATCTTCAACCTGCTGTACCCTACTGGTCACGGCTTCCCACTAGAACCCCAGGTTAACTGCCTGAATAGGGCCAGTCACTAGTGAGCATCAGATTAATTTTCAAGTATTGGTTTGGTAGGGATTTTGTTTAATTGTATGGAGGATTTCATCATGAGCTGACATCAGTTAGAGAACCACTGGAAAACCTGGGAGTACTGGACAGCTGTTTCGTCCTAGTTTGGGACTCTTCAGCAGTACGCACCCACCGGGATTCGAACCCAGGACCTTCTGGTTACAAGGCGAGCTCGTAGACCATTGAGCCACTGGGACCCGATCCAATGGTCCTTGAATTCTAACTTCTGCCAATTCACGACATAGCGCGACCATTTCGCAATGTCTTCTTAGATGAGTTACTGTCACATCTTCAACCTGCTGTACCCTACTGGTCACGGCTTCCCACTAGAACCCCAGGTTAACTGCCTGAATAGGGCCAGTCACTAGTGAGCATCAGATTAATTTTCAAGTATTGGTTTGGTAGGGATTTTGTTTAATTGTATGGAGGATTTCATCATGAGCTGACATCAGTTAGAGAACCACTGGAAAACCTGGGAGTACTGGACAGCTGTTTCGTCCTAGTTTGGGACTCTTCAGCAGTACGCACCCACCGGGATTCGAACCCAGGACCTTCTGGTTACAAGGCGAGCTCGTAGACCATTGAGCCACTGGGACCCGATCCAATGGTCCTTGAATTCTAACTTCTGCCAATTCACGACATAGCGCGACCATTTCGCAATGTCTTCTTAGATGAGTTACTGTCACATCTTCAACCTGCTGTACCCTACTGGTCACGGCTTCCCACTAGAACCCCAGGTTAACTGCCTGAATAGGGCCAGTCACTAGTGAGCATCAGATTAATTTTCAAGTATTGGTTTGGTAGGGATTTTGTTTAATTGTATGGAGGATTTCATCATGAGCTGACATCAGTTAGAGAACCACTGGAAAACCTGGGAGTACTGGACAGCTGTTTCGTCCTAGTTTGGGACTCTTCAGCAGTACGCACCCACCGGGATTCGAACCCAGGACCTTCTGGTTACAAGGCGAGCTCGTAGACCATTGAGCCACTGGGACCCGATCCAATGGTCCTTGAATTCTAACTTCTGCCAATTCACGACATAGCGCGACCATTTCGCAATGTCTTCTTAGATGATGTCAGCTCATGATGAATCCTCCATACAATTAAACAAAATCCCTACCAAACCAATACTTGAAAATTAATCTGATGCTCACTAGTGACTGGCCCTATTCAGGCAGTTAACCTGGGGTTCTAGTGGGAAGCCGTGACCAGTAGGGTACAGCAGGTTGAAGATGTGACAGTAACTCATCTAAGAAGACATTGCGAAATGGTCGCGCTATGTCGTGAATTGGCAGAAGTTAGAATTCAAGGACCATTGGATCGGGTCCCAGTGGCTCAATGGTCTACGAGCTCGCCTTGTAACCAGAAGGTCCTGGGTTCGAATCCCGGTGGGTGCGTACTGCTGAAGAGTCCCAAACTAGGACGAAACAGCTGTCCAGTACTCCCAGGTTTTCCAGTGGTTCTCTAACTGATGTCAGCTCATGATGAAATCCTCCATACAATTAAACAAAATCCCTACCAAACCAATACTTGAAAATTAATCTGATGCTCACTAGTGACTGGCCCTATTCAGGCAGTTAACCTGGGGTTCTAGTGAGAAGCCGTGACCAGTAGGGTACAGCAGGTTGAAGATGTGACAGTAACTCATCTAAGAAGACATTGCGAAATGGTCGCGCTATGTCGTGAATTGGCAGAAGTTAGAATTCAAGGACCATTGGATCGGGTCCCAGTGGCTCAATGGTCTACGAGCTCGCCTTGTAACCAGAAGGTCCTGGGTTCGAATCCCGGTGGGTGCGTACTGCTGAAGAGTCCCAAACTAGGACGAAACAGCTGTCCAGTACTCCCAGGTTTTCCAGTGGTTCTCTAACTGATGTCAGCTCATGATGAAATCCTCCATACAATTAAACAAAATCCCTACCAAACCAATACTTGAAAATTAATCTGATGCTCACTAGTGACTGGCCCTATTCAGGCAGTTAACCTGGGGTTCTAGTGGGAAGCCGTGACCAGTAGGGTACAGCAGGTTGAAGATGTGACAGTAACTCATCTAAGAAGACATTGCGAAATGGTCGCGCTATGTCGTGAATTGGCAGAAGTTAGAATTCAAGGACCATTGGATCGGGTCCCAGTGGCTCAATGGTCTACGAGCTCGCCTTGTAACCAGAAGGTCCTGGGTTCGAATCCCGGTGGGTGCGTACTGCTGAAGAGTCCCAAACTAGGACGAAACAGCTGTCCAGTACTCCCAGGTTTTCCAGTGGTTCTCTAACTGATGTCAGCTCATGATGAAATCCTCCATACAATTAAACAAAATCCCTACCAAACCAATACTTGAATATTAATCTGATGCTCACTAGTGACTGGCCCTATTCAGGCAGTTAACCTGGGGTTCTAGTGGGAAGCCGTGACCAGTAGGGTACAGCAGGTTGAAGATGTGACAGTAACTCATCTAAGAAGACATTGCGAAATGGTCGCGCTATGTCGTGAATTGGCAGAAGTTAGAATTCAAGGACCATTGGATCGGGTCCCAGTGGCTCAATGGTCTACGAGCTCGCCTTGTAACCAGAAGGTCCTGGGTTCGAATCCCGGTGGGTGCGTACTGCTGAAGAGTCCCAAACTAGGACGAAACAGCTGTCCAGTACTCCCAGGTTTTCCAGTGGTTCTCTAACTGATGTCAGCTCATGATGAAATCCTCCATACAATTAAACAAAATCCCTACCAAACCAATACTTGAAAATTAATCTGATGCTCACTAGTGACTGGCCCTATTCAGGCAGTTAACCTGGGGTTCTAGTGGGAAGCCGTGACCAGTAGGGTACAGCAGGTTGAAGATGTGACAGTAACTCATCTAAGAAGACATTGCGAAATGGTCGCGCTATGTCGTGAATTGGCAGAAGTTAGAATTCAAGGACCATTGGATCGGGTCCCAGTGGCTCAATGGTCTACGAGCTCGCCTTGTAACCAGAAGGTCCTGGGTTCGAATCCCGGTGGGTGCGTACTGCTGAAGAGTCCCAAACTAGGACGAAACAGCTGTCCAGTACTCCCAGGTTTTCCAGTGGTTCTCTAACTGATGTCAGCTCATGATGAAATCCTCCATACAATTAAACAAAATCCCTACCAAACCAATACTTGAAAATTAATCTGATGCTCACTAGTGACTGGCCCTATTCAGGCAGTTAACCTGGGGTTCTAGTGGGAAGCCGTGACCAGTAGGGTACAGCAGGTTGAAGATGTGACAGTAACTCATCTAAGAAGACATTGCGAAATGGTCGCGCTATGTCGTGAATTGGCAGAAGTTAGAATTCAAGGACCATTGGATCGGGTCCCAGTGGCTCAATGGTCTACGAGCTCGCCTTGTAACCAGAAGGTCCTGGGTTCGAATCCCGGTGGGTGCGTACTGCTGAAGAGTCCCAAACTAGGACGAAACAGCTGTCCAGTACTCCCAGGTTTTCCAGTGGTTCTCTAACTGATGTCAGCTCATGATGAAATCCTCCATACAATTAAACAAAATCCCTACCAAACCAATACTTGAAAATTAATCTGATGCTCACTAGTGACTGGCCCTATTCAGGCAGTTAACCTGGGGTTCTAGTGGGAAGCCGTGACCAGTAGGGTACAGCAGGTTGAAGATGTGACAGTAACTCATCTAAGAAGACATTGCGAAATGGTCGCGCTATGTCGTGAATTGGCAGAAGTTAGAATTCAAGGACCATTGGATCGGGTCCCAGTGGCTCAATGGTCTACGAGCTCGCCTTGTAACCAGAAGGTCCTGGGTTCGAATCCCGGTGGGTGCGTACTGCTGAAGAGTCCCAAACTAGGACGAAACAGCTGTCCAGTACTCCCAGGTTTTCCAGTGGTTCTCTAACTGATGTCAGCTCATGATGAAATCCTCCATACAATTAAACAAAATCCCTACCAAACCAATACTTGAAAATTAATCTGATGCTCACTAGTGACTGGCCCTATTCAGGCAGTTAACCTGGGGTTCTAGTGGGAAGCCGTGACCAGTAGGGTACAGCAGGTTGAAGATGTGACAGTAACTCATCTAAGAAGACATTGCGAAATGGTCGCGCTATGTCGTGAATTGGCAGAAGTTAGAATTCAAGGACCATTGGATCGGGTCCCAGTGGCTCAATGGTCTACGAGCTCGCCTTGTAACCAGAAGGTCCTGGGTTCGAATCCCGGTGGGTGCGTACTGCTGAAGAGTCCCAAACTAGGACGAAACAGCTGTCCAGTACTCCCAGGTTTTCCAGTGGTTCTCTAACTGATGTCAGCTCATGATGAAATCCTCCATACAATTAAACAAAATCCCTACCAAACCAATACTTGAAAATTAATCTGATGCTCACTAGTGACTGGCCCTATTCAGGCAGTTAACCTGGGGTTCTAGTGGGAAGCCGTGACCAGTAGGGTACAGCAGGTTGAAGATGTGACAGTAACTCATCTAAGAAGACATTGCGAAATGGTCGCGCTATGTCGTGAATTGGCAGAAGTTAGAATTCAAGGACCATTGGATCGGGTCCCAGTGGCTCAATGGTCTACGAGCTCGCCTTGTAACCAGAAGGTCCTGGGTTCGAATCCCGGTGGGTGCGTACTGCTGAAGAGTCCCAAACTAGGACGAAACAGCTGTCCAGTACTCCCAGGTTTTCCAGTGGTTCTCTAACTGATGTCAGCTCATGATGAAATCCTCCATACAATTAAACAAAATCCCTACCAAACCAATACTTGAAAATTAATCTGATGCTCACTAGTGACTGGCCCTATTCAGGCAGTTAACCTGGGGTTCTAGTGGGAAGCCGTGACCAGTAGGGTACAGCAGGTTGAAGATGTGACAGTAACTCATCTAAGAAGACATTGCGAAATGGTCGCGCTATGTCGTGAATTGGCAGAAGTTAGAATTCAAGGACCATTGGATCGGGTCCCAGTGGCTCAATGGTCTACGAGCTCGCCTTGTAACCAGAAGGTCCTGGGTTCGAATCCCGGTGGGTGCGTACTGCTGAAGAGTCCCAAACTAGGACGAAACAGCTGTCCAGTACTCCCAGGTTTTCCAGTGGTTCTCTAACTGATGTCAGCTCATGATGAAATCCTCCATACAATTAAACAAAATCCCTACCAAACCAATACTTGAAAATTAATCTGATGCTCACTAGTGACTGGCCCTATTCAGGCAGTTAACCTGGGGTTCTAGTGGGAAGCCGTGACCAGTAGGGTACAGCAGGTTGAAGATGTGACAGTAACTCATCTAAGAAGACATTGCGAAATGGTCGCGCTATGTCGTGAATTGGCAGAAGTTAGAATTCAAGGACCATTGGATCGGGTCCCAGTGGCTCAATGGTCTACGAGCTCGCCTTGTAACCAGAAGGTCCTGGGTTCGAATCCCGGTGGGTGCGTACTGCTGAAGAGTCCCAAACTAGGACGAAACAGCTGTCCAGTACTCCCAGGTTTTCCAGTGGTTCTCTAACTGATGTCAGCTCATGATGAAATCCTCCATACAATTAAACAAAATCCCTACCAAACCAATACTTGAAAATTAATCTGATGCTCACTAGTGACTGGCCCTATTCAGGCAGTTAACCTGGGGTTCTAGTGGGAAGCCGTGACCAGTAGGGTACAGCAGGTTGAAGATGTGACAGTAACTCATCTAAGAAGACATTGCGAAATGGTCGCGCTATGTCGTGAATTGGCAGAAGTTAGAATTCAAGGACCATTGGATCGGGTCCCAGTGGCTCAATGGTCTACGAGCTCGCCTTGTAACCAGAAGGTCCTGGGTTCGAATCCCGGTGGGTGCGTACTGCTGAAGAGTCCCAAACTAGGACGAAACAGCTGTCCAGTACTCCCAGGTTTTCCAGTGGTTCTCTAACTGATGTCAGCTCATGATGAAATCCTCCATACAATTAAACAAAATCCCTACCAAACCAATACTTGAAAATTAATCTGATGCTCACTAGTGACTGGCCCTATTCAGGCAGTTAACCTGGGGTTCTAGTGGGAAGCCGTGACCAGTAGGGTACAGCAGGTTGAAGATGTGACAGTAACTCATCTAAGAAGACATTGCGAAATGGTCGCGCTATGTCGTGAATTGGCAGAAGTTAGAATTCAAGGACCATTGGATCGGGTCCCAGTGGCTCAATGGTCTACGAGCTCGCCTTGTAACCAGAAGGTCCTGGGTTCGAATCCCGGTGGGTGCGTACTGCTGAAGAGTCCCAAACTAGGACGAAACAGCTGTCCAGTACTCCCAGGTTTTCCAGTGGTTCTCTAACTGATGTCAGCTCATGATGAAATCCTCCATACAATTAAACAAAATCCCTACCAAACCAATACTTGAAAATTAATCTGATGCTCGCTAGTGACTGGCCCTATTCAGGCAGTTAACCTGGGGTTCTAGTGGGAAGCCGTGACCAGTAGGGTACAGCAGGTTGAAGATGTGACAGTAACTCATCTAAGAAGACATTGCGAAATGGTCGCGCTATGTCGTGAATTGGCAGAAGTTAGAATTCAAGGACCATTGGATCGGGTCCCAGTGGCTCAATGGTCTACGAGCTCGCCTTGTAACCAGAAGGTCCTGGGTTCGAATCCCGGTGGGTGCGTACTGCTGAAGAGTCCCAAACTAGGACGAAACAGCTGTCCAGTACTCCCAGGTTTTCCAGTGGTTCTCTAACTGATGTCAGCTCATGATGAAATCCTCCATACAATTAAACAAAATCCCTACCAAACCAATACTTGAAAATTAATCTGATGCTCACTAGTGACTGGCCCTATTCAGGCAGTTAACCTGGGGTTCTAGTGGGAAGCCGTGACCAGTAGGGTACAGCAGGTTGAAGATGTGACAGTAACTCATCTAAGAAGACATTGCGAAATGGTCGCGCTATGTCGTGAATTGGCAGAAGTTAGAATTCAAGGACCATTGGATCGGGTCCCAGTGGCTCAATGGTCTACGAGCTCGCCTTGTAACCAGAAGGTCCTGGGTTCGAATCCCGGTGGGTGCGTACTGCTGAAGAGTCCCAAACTAGGACGAAACAGCTGTCCAGTACTCCCAGGTTTTCCAGTGGTTCTCTAACTGATGTCAGCTCATGATGAAATCCTCCATACAATTAAACAAAATCCCTACCAAACCAATACTTGAAAATTAATCTGATGCTCACTAGTGACTGGCCCTATTCAGGCAGTTAACCTGGGGTTCTAGTGGGAAGCCGTGACCAGTAGGGTACAGCAGGTTGAAGATGTGACAGTAACTCATCTAAGAAGACATTGCGAAATGGTCGCGCTATGTCGTGAATTGGCAGAAGTTAGAATTCAAGGACCATTGGATCGGGTCCCAGTGGCTCAATGGTCTACGAGCTCGCCTTGTAACCAGAAGGTCCTGGGTTCGAATCCCGGTGGGTGCGTACTGCTGAAGAGTCCCAAACTAGGACGAAACAGCTGTCCAGTACTCCCAGGTTTTCCAGTGGTTCTCTAACTGATGTCAGCTCATGATGAAATCCTCCATACAATTAAACAAAATCCCTACCAAACCAATACTTGAAAATTAATCTGATGCTCACTAGTGACTGGCCCTATTCAGGCAGTTAACCTGGGGTTCTAGTGGGAAGCCGTGACCAGTAGGGTACAGCAGGTTGAAGATGTGACAGTAACTCATCTAAGAAGACATTGCGAAATGGTCGCGCTATGTCGTGAATTGGCAGAAGTTAGAATTCAAGGACCATTGGATCGGGTCCCAGTGGCTCAATGGTCTACGAGCTCGCCTTGTAACCAGAAGGTCCTGGGTTCGAATCCCGGTGGGTGCGTACTGCTGAAGAGTCCCAAACTAGGACGAAACAGCTGTCCAGTACTCCCAGGTTTTCCAGTGGTTCTCTAACTGATGTCAGCTCATGATGAAATCCTCCATACAATTAAACAAAATCCCTACCAAACCAATACTTGAAAATTAATCTGATGCTCACTAGTGACTGGCCCTATTCAGGCAGTTAACCTGGGGTTCTAGTGGGAAGCCGTGACCAGTAGGGTACAGCAGGTTGAAGATGTGACAGTAACTCATCTAAGAAGACATTGCGAAATGGTCGCGCTATGTCGTGAATTGGCAGAAGTTAGAATTCAAGGACCATTGGATCGGGTCCCAGTGGCTCAATGGTCTACGAGCTCGCCTTGTAACCAGAAGGTCCTGGGTTCGAATCCCGGTGGGTGCGTACTGCTGAAGAGTCCCAAACTAGGACGAAACAGCTGTCCAGTACTCCCAGGTTTTCCAGTGGTTCTCTAACTGATGTCAGCTCATGATGAAATCCTCCATACAATTAAACAAAATCCCTACCAAACCAATACTTGAAAATTAATCTGATGCTCACTAGTGACTGGCCCTATTCAGGCAGTTAACCTGGGGTTCTAGTGGGAAGCCGTGACCAGTAGGGTACAGCAGGTTGAAGATGTGACAGTAACTCATCTAAGAAGACATTGCGAAATGGTCGCGCTATGTCGTGAATTGGCAGAAGTTAGAATTCAAGGACCATTGGATCGGGTCCCAGTGGCTCAATGGTCTACGAGCTCGCCTTGTAACCAGAAGGTCCTGGGTTCGAATCCCGGTGGGTGCGTACTGCTGAAGAGTCCCAAACTAGGACGAAACAGCTGTCCAGTACTCCCAGGTTTTCCAGTGGTTCTCTAACTGATGTCAGCTCATGATGAAATCCTCCATACAATTAAACAAAATCCCTACCAAACCAATACTTGAAAATTAATCTGATGCTCACTAGTGACTGGCCCTATTCAGGCAGTTAACCTGGGGTTCTAGTGGGAAGCCGTGACCAGTAGGGTACAGCAGGTTGAAGATGTGACAGTAACTCATCTAAGAAGACATTGCGAAATGGTCGCGCTATGTCGTGAATTGGCAGAAGTTAGAATTCAAGGACCATTGGATCGGGTCCCAGTGGCTCAATGGTCTACGAGCTCGCCTTGTAACCAGAAGGTCCTGGGTTCGAATCCCGGTGGGTGCGTACTGCTGAAGAGTCCCAAACTAGGACGAAACAGCTGTCCAGTACTCCCAGGTTTTCCAGTGGTTCTCTAACTGATGTCAGCTCATGATGAAATCCTCCATACAATTAAACAAAATCCCTACCAAACCAATACTTGAAAATTAATCTGATGCTCACTAGTGACTGGCCCTATTCAGGCAGTTAACCTGGGGTTCTAGTGGGAAGCCGTGACCAGTAGGGTACAGCAGGTTGAAGATGTGACAGTAACTCATCTAAGAAGACATTGCGAAATGGTCGCGCTATGTCGTGAATTGGCAGAAGTTAGAATTCAAGGACCATTGGATCGGGTCCCAGTGGCTCAATGGTCTACGAGCTCGCCTTGTAACCAGAAGGTCCTGGGTTCGAATCCCGGTGGGTGCGTACTGCTGAAGAGTCCCAAACTAGGACGAAACAGCTGTCCAGTACTCCCAGGTTTTCCAGTGGTTCTCTAACTGATGTCAGCTCATGATGAAATCCTCCATACAATTAAACAAAATCCCTACCAAACCAATACTTGAAAATTAATCTGATGCTCACTAGTGACTGGCCCTATTCAGGCAGTTAACCTGGGGTTCTAGTGGGAAGCCGTGACCAGTAGGGTACAGCAGGTTGAAGATGTGACAGTAACTCATCTAAGAAGACATTGCGAAATGGTCGCGCTATGTCGTGAATTGGCAGAAGTTAGAATTCAAGGACCATTGGATCGGGTCCCAGTGGCTCAATGGTCTACGAGCTCGCCTTGTAACCAGAAGGTCCTGGGTTCGAATCCCGGTGGGTGCGTACTGCTGAAGAGTCCCAAACTAGGACGAAACAGCTGTCCAGTACTCCCAGGTTTTCCAGTGGTTCTCTAACTGATGTCAGCTCATGATGAAATCCTCCATACAATTAAACAAAATCCCTACCAAACCAATACTTGAAAATTAATCTGATGCTCACTAGTGACTGGCCCTATTCAGGCAGTTAACCTGGGGTTCTAGTGGGAAGCCGTGACCAGTAGGGTACAGCAGGTTGAAGATGTGACAGTAACTCATCTAAGAAGACATTGCGAAATGGTCGCGCTATGTCGTGAATTGGCAGAAGTTAGAATTCAAGGACCATTGGATCGGGTCCCAGTGGCTCAATGGTCTACGAGCTCGCCTTGTAACCAGAAGGTCCTGGGTTCGAATCCCGGTGGGTGCGTACTGCTGAAGAGTCCCAAACTAGGACGAAACAGCTGTCCAGTACTCCCAGGTTTTCCAGTGGTTCTCTAACTGATGTCAGCTCATGATGAAATCCTCCATACAATTAAACAAAATCCCTACCAAACCAATACTTGAAAATTAATCTGATGCTCACTAGTGACTGGCCCTATTCAGGCAGTTAACCTGGGGTTCTAGTGGGAAGCCGTGACCAGTAGGGTACAGCAGGTTGAAGATGTGACAGTAACTCATCTAAGAAGACATTGCGAAATGGTCGCGCTATGTCGTGAATTGGCAGAAGTTAGAATTCAAGGACCATTGGATCGGGTCCCAGTGGCTCAATGGTCTACGAGCTCGCCTTGTAACCAGAAGGTCCTGGGTTCGAATCCCGGTGGGTGCGTACTGCTGAAGAGTCCCAAACTAGGACGAAACAGCTGTCCAGTACTCCCAGGTTTTCCAGTGGTTCTCTAACTGATGTCTACTCAGATTATTAACTTGACTCTCATTCATTTTTTCATTGAACCCTAGCAATTAGATTACGTCACCCAACCTACTTTTGTAACTTTATTTTAGTTTCTAACCGATTAACGCCTTCTAAATTACGTACTTTGTTGTCAAAAAATTAACAATTGCATTAACACATCTTTGGAAATATTCCTTTTGTTGCCAAGAAAAATTACTATAAATTTGCGGTTTGTACAGCTTGAGAATGATATCGCCGAAAAGAGTAACTCTTTGCTGAACGCCTTTTCTTTTCTATGACTGAATGGGAATTTTCAAAGTCATAGTAGTTTTAAGGAAGTTATTAGAAACAAAGATGTATAGTCAATTACGGACTTTATCCTTATTAGTCAAGCGTATAGATTGAGCGCTTCTTTTTGGGTCATACATGGATGACGACGTACACTTCAGAATTTTCACTTACAGCTGTTGATTAGAAGTGGTTGTTCTGTATACTACTGGTGTGACAAAGTGGAATCACTTAGAATATTCATAGTCAGCCTTATTATAAGGATTGTGTTCACTCATAACGTCATTGGTGAATTATTATATTATTATTGTTCCCTTGGGTTCCTAGTGAAACATAGGGCTTCAGCTGCACGTCTCCACTTGCTTCTGTCTTCTGCTGTACTTTTCACCTGCATCCATGTTAATCCATACTGTTTCAGCTCCTCTCCACACGATCTCCTTCATGTCACCCTTGGACGTCCCACTCGCCGCTTCCCTTTCACGTTCCACTCGAGCTATGGCCTGACGCGCGATGTCACCCAGCTGTCTCCTCAGCTCAGTGAGTGTCCAATCCATCTCCACTTTCTCCTGCATATTTGCTGAGCGATTTGTTCTTGCTTCGTTTGTTCCCTTAGTTTTTTGTTGGTGATTCTTTCCGGCCATCTGATTTTGAGTAGATGGTCGTTGAAGTTTTTGTAGCAGATTGGTTAAGTTTTGGGGGTAAAGTTGCTAGCACCACGCCCCAACCCTCCCTGTTTATCCGGGCTTGGGACCGGCTAGAAAACTAGTCAGCTAGTGATCTAGGCGAGGTTGTCATTGGTAAAAAGAATGTTAGAATCTTTTTACTGAACAGAACGACCTTTTGTCCGTACTTTCCAATTCTCAGTTATTCAACTTCTGATGAAAAAAACCCGTCAGTCCATTATTAAATCACTGTATAACAATTTATGTCAAAGTGGATAGCTATACACTAAATGTTTCATAATCGTGTGAAGGTCATCTTTAGGAAAGTGTGTCCGTAGTTTGTCATGTGTCTAAACAACAATGGAAGTATACTGGATCATTTTGTTTATACTTGCCCGCAAAAAACAGCATATTATTATTACTGTTTACTGAATGAATATATCTGATAAACAAACTAACCTGAACATATAATAGTCAACTGTCATAGTGATTTATTCAAACCTTTGAATTCATTGTTTGTATGACGACCATGTGCGTAGGTGGCATAGCGGTTAGGACGCACGCCGACCATGCACATGGTCCGGGGTTCGATCCCCGGCCGACGAACTCCTTTACCTCGCTAAACCAGTAATAAAACTGGTAAAAAGGGAAGGTTGGGCATGAAGCTGGCTACCCCATCCTGCAAAAATAAACACTGCTGCAGAAACTTCAAGCCTCTAGCTTGAAGCCCTATGTTTCACTGAGAACGTGAAGGAATTAAAAAAATGCTTTCTTTTCTTGAAGTCTAAAGTGAAGTCAGAAAGTTTTCTGAATTCCTTTGATATGATTATGAGCAGTAGACTGTACTGGTGGAAACGTTATCTACTTATTTTAATACTGCATCGGTGTGTGTGTGTACTAAATCAAATGAAGTTATGTATTATAGAGTAGAAGAGTTAAAGAATTTGAGAGTAAAATTAATCAACTATATACAGCTATCTAACAATGTGAGGTATTGATATAAGGATAAAACTTGGACACTGTGGTAGAGCATAATTCCATTATGGATAGAATTTTATTTTGATAAGTCACACAGTGTTGTTGTACAGTAATATTTACTGATGACGACGTTTCGAGCACAATTTATTACTGCTCATAATCATATCAATGTACTCACACAACTTTCTTGCTTCATTTATATATACATGAGTGGAATTGATAAGACATTTGAATAAAAATCAATATAAGATAAAGTACATTCAAAAATAATATTAGTGTTATCAATCAAATACAGTCAGATGAGAAATAATATGTTTTCATAGTAAAATAAATAACAAAAACTTGTTAGAATGTTATAATGTGAATTGAATACGTTCGAACATTATTTATTATTCTGCGATTTGACTGGTAATAATACCTTCCATATATCTGGTATTTGCGTTCAGTCACTATTGCATGTGTTGTGTGTTGACTCAATTAACTAGGATTCAGTAATCAGTCTCTCTCTCCATCTCCACCTACCTATATTACGTTTTAGAATTTTGACTCTGTCCCACCCTAGTGTGTGGTTGTGTGTTAATGCATGCGGTGCTATAGCTGAGATTTTTAAATTACTTATCTTATGGACTTTGAGAAGGCCTTCGACAGCGTTGACCACGAAGTAATTTAGAAACTACTGGGGTACTACGGCGTACCCTAATCAACAACTGTACGACAACGGCACATGTCAAGTGATCCACAACGGAAAACTCAGCGAAGCGTTTGGAGTAAACACAGGAGTCAGACAAGGGTGCTTATTATCACCAATGATATTCCTAATTGTGGTGGACTGGATTATGTGTCAGACAGTGGGAAACGAGAAGACAGGGATATCCTGGACTGACGTGAAGAACCTAGAAGACCTGGATTTCGCGCATGGATGACTTATGTTTGATGTCACACAAAATCGAAGACTCACAAGCGAAAACCGACAAACTGGTCGATAAGGAGGAGCAGCAAAGATAAGACTCCAGGTGAACATAGACAAGACGGAGGTTATGAAAATAGCCAACAAACAACAGCAACAACAGCAGCAACATCCAACACCAATCACCATCAACGGGAGGGATTTGAAAGAGGTTACTTCATTCACTTCGTGTTAGTCCTCAGACGTCAAAGCTTCCACACAAGGAGCTGATATGTCCACAAAGGCCGAACATTTCAGTTGAATCAATCAACTGGAAAATCAAATGTGAATTACAAATAAATAATTATCTGAGTAATTTAACAATTAGCTACTTTTACTAAACTGAACTGTTAATATTATCGTCATCATCATTATCATTATCAGAAGTGTCCCAGAATCTTATCTCTATACAAGTCAATTCACTATCAGTGACAAGGCGTTTTAAATAAACAATATTATTTATATTAGCGAAACAAACTTCATAAACATCGAGGTGCTTGCGAAATACATATTTATTTAGTAAACAATTTCAGTCACGTACATTAAATTTAAAATTCAAAACATTTGCGTAAATAATTTATGTTATTCGGTAATAATTAAAACTGTAAATATAAGAATTACGTGAATAGCTTAATATATATAAAGTTATACTGAATAAAACTGTAGTTACTAGTGCCTGATTTTGTCAAGATATATAAATGCAAATAACTCTAACTAACAAGTCTTGAAAAAGATTAGAAAGATTTTATAAATAAATAATCTGTAGAATTTAGATATAATTGTCAAACAGTAGGGGAATGTTTTACATCTTTGATCGAAGTAAGCGGGATAATAGTCACCCTCTATTAGGCGTATATATTACTATTGTTTCCTTTAATTCTTAGAGGAAAATAGGGCTTCAGCCACAAGTCTCCATTGCGTTCCCTTCTCTGCTAGAGTTTTCACCTGGCTCCGAGTTTGCCCACACGTTTTCATCTCCTCTCCACATGACCTCCTCCAAGTCACCCTTGCACTGACGACCAACTCGCCGCCGCTTCCATCTCGGGTTCCACTCGAGCAATGGCTTGTCTAGTGATGTCACTTGATGGTTTCCTCAGAGTATGGCCAGCCAATCCACCTCCATTTCTTCCTGCCTATTTGTTTCACAATCGGTTCCTGCTGTGTTGGTTCGCTCCCAGAGATCACACTGTGTTGCTGATCTTTTCTGGCCGGCCATCTGATCTTGACTGGTATTGAGCGAATACAACTTTTGATGAAGGTCTGTAGTTTGTTTGAGATGCTCTTTATGACGCGCAGTGCAAGTCTCTGATCCTCATAGTGAGTAGCACTGACTGACTTCACATTGGAGTTGAAAATCCGGATCTTATTTTTGGTGCTGAGTGCTGTTGACCTCCATATATATAGAAAAATTTCTCATTGAATAACGCATGTCCCTATCCCAAAGGGAACATATAATTATACCTTGCTAACTAATAAAAGAAAGTATAACGCTAACTGATTCCTTTTAACTAGAGTATGCCGCAGTGTACAACAGTGGTACGTCTGACTGAAGGAAAAATAAACGATATAGCTGGGAATAATAGGTCACAAAGGATTATTATCTGGCGGTTAGTTTGCATTATTATAGGCACCTTTCACAGCTGTAATTCGCTACTTTATCATAATTCAACGCACAATAAAAGGTAAGAGATAGGATGGATGCACATAATAGATTGTTTATGGTAGAAATATACTAGGGTAGAAGGTATTGTTAAGACTATAATAGTTTTATGGAGTGCCTCAAACCTTTGTCAACCTCATTCAGTAGCTGGCTATATGATAATGCCATATGTCAAGTGATCCATAATGAAAAACTCAGCATAACCTGTAAATTGAAGACGGCAGTAAGACAAAGCTACTTGCTATCACTTATGAGATTCTTGGTTTTGGTGGACTTGATCATGCGGAAAACTGTGGGGAATGAGAAGACAGGAATATGTTGGGCCGACTTTATGAACGATTTCTGTCTAATGTCACACAAAGGCGGGCTGAAACCAACAAACTAGGCAAAAAAGAGAAGCCAAGACCGGACTTCAAATAAACATAGAGAAGACGGTGATGAAAGTATCTAATCGACGACAACAATAAACACCAAACAGTAATAACAGGATATAAGAATAAAACTTGTGCACTGTGGTAAAGTGTAATTCCATTATGGGTAAGTTTTCTTTTGATAAAGTCTCACAGTGTTATACAGTAATGTTTACTGATGACGTTTCGAGCACAATTTATTGCTCATAATCATATCAAGGTAATCACACGACTTCCTAAATTCATTTATATAGTTCCATTGTTTTTCACTTGATTTGATTGGTAGTATTATTTTCCATATTTCGGGTATGAGTGATGAATCATTCCTACTGCATGTGTTGGGTGTAGATTCGATGAACAAGGATTCAGTAATCAACCTCGCTCTCCACCTACCTAGATTGCTTTTTAGAATTTTAACCCTCTCCCACCTTATTGTGTGGTAGTGTGCTAATGCATGCATTGCAATTGCCGAGCTTTTTTCTAAATTACTTATCTTCTCTGGGGTCAACCATTCTTACCTTGGCTAAATTCTTATGTTCTGACAATCTGACAACCCCCGACCTACTAGTTTGACCTATGTAGTTGACGTCACAGTCATTGTAAGGTATTTTGTAAATAATATTATTGTGTTTAATTGGGTCCACTGGGTCCTTTAACCTACAGAGCTTGTCCCTGAGTGAGTTTGTAGGTTTAAATGCCACCCTAATTCCTGCTTTATTTAGAATCCTACGTAGGGTCTCAGATGTCCCTTCTTTATATGGTATAACTATAGGTGACTTATGTTCTCTCTTATTTATATTATTATTACTAGTTTCACAATTCTTTTTCTTTTGGCCTTTTTCAATCTTCCTAATGAATTTTAAAGGATAGTTATTTAACACCAACGCCTCTTCTATCTGTTTTATTTCATCATTTAGGTCTTTTTTTGTGCTACTTAGTGCCATTGCTCGGTTTGTTAAACACTTAACTAAAGCTGCCTAAACAGCTAAAGGATGAGATGAATTAAAGTCTAAATATCGATTAGAATGCGTTGGTTTTCTATAAACACTAGTGTGTAGTTTGCCTTCTTCTATTCGTTTTATTTTACAATCTAACATAGCTAACAGGAGAAATTTGAACAGACATATTTCTTTCACTTATCCAGGTCACACTGTTTCAACTACAGACCTCATGAGTGACAATGTCAAAGCTAGCCAGGATTGGAAAAGCAAGACAGAAATTTATTGCTTTGAAATCATTGTGGAAATCTTCTGAAATTAGTATGAACAACAAGATTCGGATTTTCAACACTTACGTGAAGTTAGCACTTTAGTATGGTTCAGATATTTGGCATGGACATCAAAAAAGCCCTTCGAACAGCTTGCTATAAACTTTTATCATCAGCTGCTGTCACTCTTTACTGAAGATCAGTTGGGAATGAAGCAACCAAGAAAATATTGCTTAACTATTTATTATGCTGAAGAAAATAGGGATGGAACGAATACACCTAGAGAAGGTTATCAGGTGACATCGCACGTTACTCAGGCAGTCAAGTTGAGCCCGACTGGGACGTGAAGAGTTGAGAGTTCGGGGGGGAGATGTGAGCTTATGGACAATCGTGGAGCAAGTCAAAGAAGACTGAAGAGAACGGGATGAAGCCCTATGTTTCACTGGGAGCTCAAGGGAATGATAATGTTTATTATTAGTCTTGAGACCAAGGTAACATTAGCTCTTAACACGATACCTGGATTCTGCAAACAGATTCTCATATATTCAGTTTACTTTTGGCTTACACCTATACAGCTTACGGCGCATATGCCAGTTTACGCCGTCTCTGGCGTAGACGTGATATCCGACTATCGACCAAAGGGCGTGTGTACTGCTCAACAGTCCGCTCCGTCCTCCTTTATGGCTGTGAGACCTAGCCATTGAGAGCAGAAGACATGAAAAGATTAGCTCTCTTTGATCATAGGTGTCTGCGTTCTATCTCCCGCGTGAAGTGGTATGATAAGGTGAGCAATATTGAGGTTTGGCGTCGAGTGCTAGGTAAGGAGGGGAAATCAGTCGACGAGACTGTGAAATTACATCGACTGAGATGGTTAGGACATGCGTTGCGTATGCCTAGTCATCGCCTTCCTCGACGGGCAATGTTAGCTGACATAGGGTCAGGCTGGAAAAGAGCTAGCGGCGGTCAAACGAAAACATGGCACCAGTCAATGAAATCTACAACAGTTAGTCTAAGCCACGTAGGAAGATGTAGACTTCCTGGTTGGGATCCTCGGGACGGTAAAAACCAATTGTTGGAAACAATTGGTGATATGGCTCAAAATCGTTCTCAATGGCGCAGATGCATCCACTCCTTGTGACTTGTGATTTCCAATTAAACTGTTTTGTTCTTCGTTATTACTATTCCTTTGTCTCACACCTCTGTTTACTGTGTCTAATATGCATTTCTCCTACTTTCTTCTCTTCCTTTGTGTGCTACATGAAGGGAGTGTGGTGACTTGAACTGCCGCACATATGTGCAAAGTTCTATGTCAAAAACCGACTGACCGATACAGCTTACATCGACTCAGACAGGCAAAGTTTTGTTTTATGAGTGGAAAATTTCTCTTCAAACGAATGCTAGACGACGATGGGATCAGTAATCAAATTAAACATTGAACTTAACATTGTTAGCCAAGTAAGTGAGTAAAACACAAGTCCATACAGGAAGTGACTGTAATGAGATTAACAAATTATATGATGAAAAATAATTGACACAGGTTTTTGGACATAGAGGATTGAAATAACAGATAAGCAAATCAATTATGTACACATAATATTAACTAGGAATCAGTGTAATTATGTCACAAAGCTTGTACAAGGTTGAGGATAAGTAGGCTTTCAAAGTAGTTTCTTCTGTAAGCATAGCTTCAAAATTCCTCCTGCGTGTAAACCAACACAAATGAATTGATTCATGAAAAATTCCCATTCGAACATTAAAAGATAGAAGACCAGTAGTTCAGTGAAGAGTCTCTTTTCGGCAGCGAATTCATTTTCATAGCTGTACAATCGCAAATACATATGGTTGTTTTGTATGTATGTGTACATTAAATTTGTCAAAGGAAAATACAATTAGTAAGTTCAGATGGATTGGATGTTGATGTAAGAGGGTAGTAACAAAAGTGATGAGTTGTCACAAACGATTGTTAAAGAAGAGTTACGTAACAACGGCAGTAAGACAAAGCTACTTACTATCACTTATGAGATTCTTGGTTTTGGTGGACTTGATCATGCGGAAAACTGTGGGAAATGAGAAGACAGGAATATGTTCAGCCGACTTTATGAACGATTTTTGTCTAGTGTCACACAAAGGCGGAGAATTACAGGCTAAAACCAACACACTGACAAAAAGAGATGCAAAGATCGGACTTCAAATAAACATAGAGAAGACGGAGGTGATGAAGATATCTAATCGACGACTTGTGCACTGTGGTAAAGTGTAATTCCATTATGGGTAAGTTTTCTTTTGATAAAGTCTCACAGTGTTATACAGTAATGTTTACTGATGACGTTTCGAGCACAATTTATTGCTCATAATCATATCAAGGTAATCACACGACTTCCTAAATTCATTTATATAGTTCCATTGTTTTTCACTTGATTTGATTGGTAGTATTATTTTCCATATTTCGGGTATGAGTGATGAATCATTCCTACTGCATGTGTTGGGTGTAGATTCGATGAACAAGGATTCAGTAATCAACCTCGCTCTCCACCTACCTAGATTGCTTTTTAGAATTTTAACCCTCTCCCACCTTATTGTGTGGTAGTGTGCTAATGCATGCATTGCAATTGCCGAGCTTTTTTCTAAATTACTTATCTTCTCTGGGGTCAACCATTCTTACCTTGGCTAAATTCTTATGTTCTGACAATCTGACAACCCCCGACCTACTAGTTTGACCTATGTAGTTGACGTCACAGTCATTGTAAGGTATTTTGTAAATAATATTATTGTGTTTAATTGGGTCCACTGGGTCCTTTAACCTACAGAGCTTGTCCCTGAGTGAGTTTGTAGGTTTAAATGCCACCCTAATTCCTGCTTTATTTAGAATCCTACGTAGGGTCTCAGATGTCCCTTCTTTATATGGTATAACTATAGGTGACTTATGTTCTCTCTTATTTATATTATTATTACTAGTTTCACAATTCTTTTTCTTTTGGCCTTTTTCAATCTTCCTAATGAATTTTAAAGGATAGTTATTTAACACCAACGCCTCTTCTATCTGTTTTATTTCATCATTTAGGTCTTTTTTTGTGCTACTTAGTGCCATTGCTCGGTTTGTTAAACACTTAACTAAAGCTGCCTAAACAGCTAAAGGATGAGATGAATTAAAGTCTAAATATCGATTAGAATGCGTTGGTTTTCTATAAACACTAGTGTGTAGTTTGCCTTCTTCTATTCGTTTTATTTTACAATCTAACATAGCTAACAGGAGAAATTTGAACAGACATATTTCTTTCACTTATCCAGGTCACACTGTTGCAACTACATACCGCATGAATGACAATGTCATAAGTAGCCCGGATTGGAAAAGCAAGACAGAAATTTATCGCTTTGAAGTCATTGTGGAAATCTTCTTCAACTAGTATGAAGAACAAGATTCGGATTTTCAACACTGATGTCAAGTTAGCACTTCACTTCGGCACGGATGTCAAAAAAACGTTTTGAACAGCTTGCTGTAAACCTTTGTCACCAGCTGCTATCTCTCAATACTGAAGGTCAGATGGGAACGAAGCAATCAAGGAAATATTGCTTAACTATTACGCTGAAGAAAATAGGTATGGATCGAATACATCTAGAGAAGGCTGTCGGGTAACACCAAGTTAGTCAGGCCGTCAAGTTGAGCCCGACTGGGATGTGAAGAGTTGAGCGTTCGAGGGGGAGATGTGAGCTTATGGACAATCATGGAGCCAGTCAAAGAAGACTGAAGAGAACGAGATGAAGCCTTATGTTCCACTGCGAGCTCAAGGGAATAATAATAATGTTTATAATTAGTTTTGCGACCAAGGTAACATTAACTCTTAACACGATGCCTGGATTCTGCAAACAGATGCTCATATACTCAGTTTACTTTGGGCTTACACCTATACAGCTTACATTGACTCAGACAGACAGATTATTGTTATATGAGTGGAAAATTTCTCTTCAAACGAATACTAGACGACGATGGGATCAGTAATGAAATTAAATTAATTTAAAACACAAGTGCATACAGGAAGTGACTGTAATGAGATTAACAAATTATATGATGAAAAATAATTGACACAGGTTTTTGGACATAGAGGATTGAAATAACAGATAAGCAAATCAATTATGTACACATAATATTAACTAGGAATCAGTGTAATTATGTCACAAAGCTTGTACAAGGTTGAGGATAAGTAGGCTTTCAAAGTAGTTTCTTCTGTAAGCATAGCTTCAAAATTCCTCCTGCGTGTAAACCAACACAAATGAATTGATTCATGAAAAAGACAGAAGACCAGTAGTTCAGCGTAGAGTCTCTTTTCGGCGGCGAATTCATTTTCATAGCTGTACAATCGCAAATATAAATGGTTGTTTTGTATGTGTGTACATTAAATTTGCCAAACGAAATTACAATTAGTAAGTTCAGATGGATTGGATGTTGATGTAAGAGGGTAGTAACAAAAGTGATGAGTTGTCACAAACGATTGTTAAGGAACTGTTACGTAATAATGTGAATAGTTTGATGAATGAGTTGTGCTCAGGGTGTACATGGAAACAAAATAACACACGGAATTCCGCAAGGGTTTTAAAGTAGTTAGAAAAATATGCATACAAACAAGAGTTAAGTCAAATCAAGCAAAACAAACAAAAGTTAAGTTAAATCGACGGAGTTGTTACCTTGAGAGTAGAAGTGGTTGAATAATTTTCTTTTGGATGCATAGTTCTGGTTCTTCCTACTGAACGGCTAGGGCTTCTGCAATGCAAAGAAGACGGAAACGTATTGTCTTTGGAAGGTTGTACTTTACTTTGTAGATTACTTTGAAGGGGGCGTTTGTTGAGATGGAATGACCAGTGTTGACGAGATGTTCGATTATTGCACTCCTTATACGGCTAGTACTTCTTTTCTGCAGCCACGCTGGATAGTGCTCTTTGACCCTTTTTGACAGGATGCGCGTTGAACGACCGATGTACCTGGCTCCACAGCAACAGGTGAACTGATATATATACATCTTGTCCCTTGGGCTTCTGCAGATCAGCGGGCGACTGGAGAACATTACTCTCAATGTTGCCGCAAAGAAAGTCCTTCTTAAATAAGTGGAAATTCTCCTCTTAAGGACATCACTGAGTAGGTCACCTTTGAAGTCAAGGTTCATATAAAGTATCATTTTTGGTACGGATGGTGTCTCTTGCTTTTGGATTTTCTGTTTGATGTTTTTGTCTACGAATCTTGATGGATGACCGTTTTGTATGAAGATTTCTTTCAGGAAGTGTAGTTCTTCTTCTAGGGTATCAGAGCTGCAGATGCGTCGGACGCAAGTGGCAAGAGGTCTCATTAGGTTTCTTTTTCGACTGATTGATACCCAGCTGTAGAAGCTTGTTAGTTGGCCGTTCCATGTGGGTTTCCTATGGATGGACCTTCTTAAAGTTCCGTTAGCTCTCCTTGTAAGTTCAATATCAAGAAAAAGGATTTTGATGAATTGTATGATACAAATGAATTGCATGTGACAGTCGACTTGAAGTTTGATTAACAACTGAGAAAGATATCTACAAGTCTTACCATTATTCAACCATACTGAAAGGCTTTCTTTCGCCATTCCAAGAACGGTTCTCACATTGTGTCAAGGGAATCTTACTTATTAGGGGCTGATGAATTCCAAAATACTCACAGATCCCCACAGATGATGAAATATGCGTTTTCCTGTCCATAAATCGAGATTCAACATAGCAGATGGATTTGTAACTCTTAACCTTCTTTACAAGAGATGTATCAGTGAATCTTGTTTTTACTTCATATTCCTAAATAATGATTTTTTTTTGGGGGGGGGGACTATTTGTGTCATCATTCTTGGGGATACATCCATCATGTAATTTCTGATAAATACATCACAACGCTAATTCTGTTTCAACACGTTGTTGAGTTCCTCTATTTTTCTGCCCATGAAAACATATTTCTGTAATGATACCAGACAGATACTTCATTAGATTTCTCTCTTTTCGGAGTAGGATAAATTTATGGAATTTCTTATGTTGCTACATTAGCATATGTCTGTTGTGCGTTTATCAAAAAAATTTGCTCATCTTACCAAGGACTACATCTTCAAATGGAAGTTGATTCTGATTCTAAACTTTATATTTTAGAGCAACCATTCTATGATATATACTAAATAACTGTAGAAGTTGACGTTTACACGTCTAAATACATCATACAAATGTGTCATTTAAGTGGAATCAGTAAATATCTACTGTCTGTAAACTTGGCAGAAGTTTTTTATTCTGCAGTATTATCATAATCATCCAGCAATGGCGTTAAATGGGAACTACCTGGAAAATTGTCGTTTTCTTGGTATGAAAGTTCATGGTTCATCTTGGAGTAGAATTCTTCAGATCTTCTGTGGGTAAACCAAGAGATATCCCCCGCTGTACTGAGATAGATACCGAAAATTTTCTATTAGGACAATGAAAGCTTCACAATTAAGCCACCTAGCCCAATGAACACCACAACGTATATATATATATATATATATAGCTGTTTAGAGCAACGTAACGCCCATAAATAGTGAATGTACATCTAAATCAAACATTTAACTGGACTTCAAAAGCTTCTGTCATTTAAGTTACAAAGAAGTGACAGCATTATGTGATCGTGTAAGAAAGCTCTGTTCAAAAGAAAAGACCGAGGGAGAGTTATCCATTGTGGAAAAATGCCTACGTGATAATGGTTACCAATAAAAGTTCATCAACAAATATGGAAAACGTAGTATTGACAATGTAAAGTACAGTACAGTAGACAAAAAGCTCCTCTTTCTACAGCTTGCCTTCGGTGTTGATGATACTGATAATGGAATAAGATGCAAACTGACCACTGCACTGAAAAGAACATATCCAGTCACCAAGCTTGAATGTTTATATCCAACGAACAGTTGTTAGAGTCAATCAAAAGTGGTTAGACTCCCACATTATGCCACCTCCAACTGTATCTATCAATTTACACGCAAGTTCCAAAGCACAAATATTGGAAGAACAGAGACAAGAGTTGTTGTCGGCATTTCGGAACACATACCGAAGAACTCAAGACTAAACGGCTCACAGGCACTAAACAGTGTGGTTGTGCTCCATCTATTGGAGACCGTGGACAATCTGGTGTTCGAAATATTCATCAGATAAGTGAAGCCTAGCTTGCCGAGACAATTGCCATGAGACGACCAAAGCCCTGTTAAAAACTGCGGAAAAATCACTTTGGCTTGTGCCTAAATCCTTATAAAAAATTTAACTGACCCCAAACAGTTCACGTTTAAATGCCAGAGAACTATTTTGGATGTTACCGGTATCCTGAATCATAATATTGTTATAAGACTGGAATAGTGTGGAACTAAACAGATTTTAAATTTTCGTTTCAAGCAAGACTTTAATGTTGCTCCTTATTCTTCAATGGGCTTCTGGAAACAGACCATTCCGTATCACTTAGGACTTTGAGGGATTTTTTGACCCAGCCAACTGACATTGTTGTCGACCGATATTTACATTCGTGCAGGTTTGCTGAGGTAATCACCATCTTTCTTTTATTTTTATTTTTTATTTTATTTTCGATAGCAGCTTGATGCCACACCGTATTTTCAGTACAAGTATGACATTTTCAGCATGGATATCGGTAGCCCAAATTTTGCAGGCCGACCATAGATATCGGGTGTGCGTCGGCAGGGGATCGAACCCCGGACCATGTGCATGGTCGGCGAGAGTCCTAACCACTGTGCCACCGACGCACACAACTTTCTGTGTGAAACTCTTCAGGAAAACCCAAAAGTAATTTTATTAGGATTTATAATCTTACGATTACACGCCCTGGTGACCAATTGACACATACCAGTACATACTCTAACTGTTTGTCACTACGAAAGATTATACAATTTTATAATTACTACTTAAACTTTTTGGTGTAATCCTCATTATCTAATTCAGACATCTTTCAGAAATTTTATTCTGTCTACCTCTTCTCTTTATACAGATATTGTTCTGTTTCAGAGCACGGAGACACTAATTTTAATTTCTCTATTGGTATTACTCTGATGGAGTGTTAAAAGCCCATGAACCTACCTACCTTCATACCTCCCAAATAGTCCGCTACAAATCAAAGTAACCTCGGTTACAGAATCTTTTAAAATATACTACTACCTAACATCATAATCCCATATCTACTAGGAATTGCTGGTTCGGCGGACCTCCCACATGCTAGATTTTTCACCACAGTCTTTGATATGCATTTTGTATTTTTGTAAAATTCGCAGTCTTTATGCTTCTCGCTAGGGTTCATCGTTTTACACCGCTATTTAACTTTTAGTAAGGTAAACTTTTGAGTTCAGTCAGCGCATTAAACTGATGAGCAATCCGTTTTGTTCAACATTCAAATTTTAATGTAACCTATTGAATCACAAATTATTCTATGATAAGAAATAAAATCACGAAAACGCCTACTTTCCAATGGTGTCATAAAGAAACAGTTATTTATTTCTAGTAATCCCTCTTGCATCAGATTTCATCTACATTAACGTTTCTGTTCACTTTAGATTTCGTGGTTAATTTTTCCAGTTTGTATGAGGAGCAAATTTGATGGTAAATAAAAGTGCTGAGAATTCCAATTTGTACAAAAATTATTGTGTTCCTTATCGTTTATTAAGTTAAATCGAGTAATAGTATTGCTTGCTGCAGCTAATAAGGTTTATAACTGCTGAGTTTATTTTGAATTTCTACTCAATCGGTTTGTTTTTGAACTGAAATTCTTCGGCATTTGAAATATCGGGTACCCTGTCCAAATCTGATTTGGATAGAGTTACATTCAGCTGGTAAGTCTCAAATAGGTCGAAAGGCCATTAGTCGAAATAACCAAGTAACTGCTTAATCGTGTTTTACTGGGTGATATATCTCATAAACAAACGAATGTGGAGGGATCTTTATCATGAAGGGAAATAACAATCATTTCAATGTTCACCAAGTTTCTTTATGCTATTCTTTAAGAAAGCTATAATCTATGAATTCGGTGGTAAATTTTACTGACTGGAAGTTGAGATAGGAACCATCTAGTGGTTCTAATTTGGATACCTTCGTCGTGGAGTTTGTTTTCTCGGAATGTACTATTGGAATTCAAGTGTATGTGCTTCTGTTCCCAATTCAGTCATAATGAGTTACATTTAAACTTCCCACATAACTTTTTTCAGTCTGAGACCTCTTTAGGGTTACGTATAAATTCCTGTTTTGTTTTGTTTGGACCTCCTTAGAGGATTTGTCGAATCTCATTTCACAGATAAAACCATTTTCTTTAACACTCTGATCAAATCATCAAGTCTCTGTCCTCAGTTTGTGAACCTGCCTCGAGGATTCTCAACATAAAGATTTTTCACTAAAAGCGTCAGTTTTCACAAGCGCATAGACGTAACATATTAGCACGGCAAGCTACCTGAACTTTAGCTTCTTTCTGAGGATTGAAACCAGGGTCAATACTGTAGGTACACTTCATCATACTTTCATCAGGCTATTTAGTAAGAAAAAGGGATGCTTCTTTAAAAGCCTCATTCTTCATCTATACTTATCATACAGAAAAATTCCTTTTATACTCCTGTCTGAGAATTCGATGATTTCAAATTTTCTATTTTCTAACCTAATATTTTCATATTTTACTGCCTGAAGACGATTTTAAAATTAGCATCTTTTCTAATTACAGTTTATGGTTAAGGTTGGTGAGTACTGCCTGATAGAATTATTAGTAGTTAGGATGTACAGAAATGTGTTTTAAAAACTCTGCTTAAAAAGGTTAGGTTTGAATCTACTTTGTAATCTCACTTGTTCTATTCTGATACCTACCACATTCAGGTGTGGTTATAGTGAGCAAAAACAAATATAAGTACAGAATGCTATTCTTCCTTAAAGATTAGATCACATTTCACACATAGGCTATTCCCACACAACGTATAAATGCATTAGTAATTCACATTTTATGATGTTAATAAGCTGATTTTCAGAACATAAACTTTTTTAAATTCTAGTGAAATTACTGTCCTACTTTCCGGATGTTACAATCTGTCACTTAATCAATTATTACTCCTGAGGTGAAAACTAATCAAATAACCATTCGCGATACTTCATTAGTTGTTCAGAAATAGACAGAGTTCATTGGACTCTTCTATAGTATTGATAAAAGGTAGGCATTTCTTTCAGATTGATATTGCTGATTATTTGAAATATCTTGTGGCAGATTATTTGAGAGTTTGATTGATTGAGAAAACTTCTTTCTTCAGATGAATTCACAGCCTTGAGTGGAATTAAAGTTTGTCTCTTCAATTCAAAATTAGTTGAATACAATAATTATAACTACTTGATTTCCTAAGATGTATTGCTTCGTCACTGTAATAATTTTTAATGTGGTACGTAGGAACAACATGGATTGGGTAGCAATCACATCTGTACATTTCATATGCATCTCAATACATTCGGAGTTATTTCTGTGATCATCCAATAAGCTGCAAAGAATACAATCAATTAAGGCTTTGAAGAAAGAGGTGGAGTACATGGCCGGAAATATGCTCTCTGATAATAACTTTTTATTATCAAACGGTATGAAAAAAGTAGGTGAAGCTGTCTGATAGATCATCCATCGTATCTAAAGTAAAGAAGTACTTATCAAGCTTCTGAGTATAAGCAAATATTACAGTATGTTACATCTTGTCAGAAAACACATAATTGACTGGTTATTCAAACTGCTTACTTAATTCTTTATTTGTGTTCATTTACAAATTTTCATTCACTGAATAAATTAAAATGCTTTAAGCAACCTCTAGTGCAATAGTGGTTCAGTGGTACATCGCTTGTCAGTTATACAGGAGGTCAGGGTTCCGTCCCCGGTCAGTTCACTCCTAAACCTTTGTAATCCGGTTGTAAGGCCGATAAGGTTAGAAGGTTTGAGGTGAGGCTAGCCATCCCATGTCGTAAAAAATAAAACCACTGCTACCGAAACTTCATAGGTCTAGCTTCTACCTCTATGTTCCAGTGAGAACATAAAGGAATAAGATTTAAAAAAATAGAAATAAAAATTATTCCCTTGGGTTCAGAGTGTAAAATAGGGCTTCAACAAGACATCTCCGTTTTCTTCTATTTTCTGTTGTCCTTTTTAACTGGGCCCAAGACTGCCGATAATCCCTCATCTTCTCCTAGCACGATCTCCTCCATGTCACTCGCGGACTATCTACTTCCTGTTTCCCATCCGGGTTCCACTCGAGTGATGGCCTGCATTGAGCGTGATGTCATTGGATGGCCTCCTCAACGTACGCCCGATCCATTTCCATTTTCTTGGTTGGTTTGTGGCCAGAGTTTCTTGTTGCTAAATGTTTCCGGTCATCTGATCTTCATTATGGAACCAGCAAAGGCAGCTACTGATAAATGCCTGCAATAACCCTCTGGAAATCCTTTTCATGACGCGTCAAGTTCCTGTTCCATATAGAAGAAATGTCTTTTTTCTTACTAGCCATCCCTTTTCCTGCTTTCCTGCCCACGTTTGAGCGTTTGGTTATCCATTTATTCCAAGTGAATAACCAACGGTTCGCATACACTGATTCCATCAATTTAAATTGCCTTTGACATTATTACCTCAGATTCGATAGTTGGTGTGCTTTGACTTTACATTATCCACTGTGTTACTGGCTGCAGAAGATTTAGTTTCTGAATACAATTTCAAGTACAAATTTATGCTCATGGATAGTCTAACAAGATGCAGAGTTAAATTACCAAGATACAGTAAAAACCACAGTAGAAAATTGTAGATGGTTGGAGACAGTCGGCAGGAAGCCATAGATTCCATACCTTTTGGCACTTCACAGCAAGGTGCATCTGCGAACCTGAAGGGACTGATTTTCACTCTGAGATTTCCACTAACACCATTCAGTAATGGAATCAGGTAGGTTACCATTAGTTATTCATCTCCATGACTGACACCCTTATAACTGTGTTGGTCATACTGATTAGTCAGTTGGGATAATCGGTATCATGTCACTATTCCTTGTTTTTAGTATTAATTGAATACTATCACTCATTGAAATATGTGGTCATGGTAACTACCATTTATTTGTTGGTAATTAAAGTCATGAAAGGAAGTGATTTATTCATATCATTTGCAATTTCTACAGATACATAAGCTTTGGCATTCCTTTGGTGCAATAATTTTTTATATTTAAATGAATGTGGTTATTTGTAAGCAAATTACCTTTTCTTTCCTTTCGTTCTGGGTGCAACATAACACTTCAAGTTTTTGAAGTTTTAATATTGGTGATTTAGTTAATATCAAGGTGGGGTTACTAGCCGTATGCTCAACCTCCCAACATTTCCTGGGTTTACTATCTATCAGGTAGTAAACTAGCAACGTTTGGGAGTGTATTGGCTGGGAATCAGCCTACAGCCATGTACGTAGCCGGTAAACATACTGCTAGTGAGCCAACGGCTCATAGAATAAACCATGTTTATTCATTTGAAATATTCCATTTGTGAATCATTAAGCTCGCCTAGATTACCAGTTGGCTAGTTTTCTAATTGGCCCTAAGCCCGGTAAAAGTAGGTTGGTTGGGCGTATCGCTAGCGGGCCTACCCCACAGATTCAATCCAGTAGCCACAGAAAATTCAAAGCATAACAAAAATATAAAAACCAAACTTATTCTTCTACAGAATCATAGGGACGCAATGACGCAGGCTAGTGAAAGACTTCAGTAAGCCAGTTGGCCGATGTGTCTTCTTTTGATAAAAGTTAAAATAAGCATTGGGATTCGGAATATAAAGACAGTGTATGAAGCTGGGAAGGCTAAATAGGTTGCCAAAGAAATGAGAATACATAGCATAGAAGTGCTCGAAATCTATGGGAGCGGATGGAATGGATGTGGATTATCAAAATTGTTAACTGGAGAGTTGATAATCTTCTCTGGTCACCCAGATGACAACCACGAGCACACTGAGTGAGTAGCTATTATAATGTCACCAATAGCAGCCAAAGCTCTTATAAGGTGGGAGCCAATCTCCTCCAATATAATGACAGCGAGATTCACTTGAAATGGAAGGAGGGAAGGGAGGTTACAATTATCCAATGTTACGCACCTACAAACAACTTTGAACGAGAGAAGAAGGGAGATTTCTATAAAGAACTGCAAACAGTAATGGATAAGATCCCACATAGCGGCATCCAAATGGATAACACAAATGCTAAACTGGGAGCAGACAACACAGGAATAGTGCTTATCATTAGTTGTCAGGCTGTTGATGATTTGGATGAGAGTGGCGAAATCTTCACGGACTTCTGATTTGGTGACTGGGGGTAGCGTGTTAATCAGAAGGTTAAATGAATTTCACGTGACGGATACATCAAAAACCAGAGAGATTACACCTCAGCAATGCTCAAGGAAGTGGAGACGCCGTCCGGTGTGTACAAAGTCGAGGAGGGGAGCAGATATGGGCTCAGACCACAACCTGGTGCTGAATGTCTTCGAAACAACTAGAGACGGACTACAATTCGAGTTCAATACTCAGAAACTGAAGGACGAAACTACAAAGGACACCTTCACTGTAGCCATAAGAGCAAAGTTGTAGACATTACTTGGCACGTTATGATTTATGTTCAGTGCCACATAAAGTTGAAGATCCACAGGTGAAAGCCGACAAGTGGATAGAAAAAGCAGCAAAGACAGGATTTCAAATAAAAAAAGAAAAAACGGAGGTGGCGAAGATAACCAAACAACAACAAGTACTAATCACTGTCAACAGAATAAATTTGAAAGAGGTTGTCTCCTTCACTTATATAGACAGCGTCGTTTAAACTTCAGGTGGCAGCATGGATGAGAATGTCAAAAGCAGGATCGGTTAAGAAAGGTAGACCTTAACACTCGAAAATCAGTTTGAAATTCCTCTGCAGTGAGCATAAAGAACAACATTCTAATTTTCAGCACCAGTGTTAAGTCAGTCAATTCTTCGATATGCCTCAGAAACTTGGCATTTCACCGTCAGCCTTTCTAGCTGGTGGCTTTAGATTTTTATCAAAACTCCCTTCTCAGGCTCCACAATTAAGATCGCATGGTCGGTAAGCAAGAATTAGCAGCAAAGAACTCTGGGAATGAACCAACCAAGAACCTATTACTCGACAGATATTTCGAAGACAACAGAGATGGAGCGGCCCATTAAATAACACCACACGCCAGGCCATCTCTCAAGCGGAACCTCATTGGGAAACGACGAGTTGGGTGTTCAAGTGTGATATGGAAGAGATCATGCAAGGGAGAGATGAAAGCTTGTAGGCAATCAGTGGGCCAGATGAAGCGGACTGCAGAGGATATGACTATACGGAGATCTGCTGTTGAAGGACTATGAACCCCTCGGAACCCATGGGAATAATAATCATAATAAATTTGTGAATCATTACAGACTTTTGTTTTGTCAGTCTTCGCTTCAATTTGTGCCTCACCAGACAGTTATTACTATCGGCTATACATGTAGTTCTCTCACTGTTAAAAAAATTGTTATCATAGCAACCGTAACCAAGTAACCGATAAATGACTAATTTTAAGGACTCAAAGATAGATTAGTTTTTAGATCCTTAAGAAACGGAATTAATTCTATCTGGATTTGAAATATGATGCAATGAATGAAACTACAGCGACAGTATCAAGTGGATGGAGGTTAGTGATAATAAGCTCATACAATATGCAAAGGGAAAATTAATTGCCTATTTTGATGATAATGTATTTTGTCTCTGTAAGGGCTTACAGAGCATTTATCAGAGAGATCATGATATGAGAATATCTCAGAGCTTATTGTTTTTCACATATATCGGCCACATTTCGATTTCTCCACTGAAATCCCTAGAGATTATGTGAATGTTAAAAGCTTCCTCAATAATTATTTATTTCATGTGATAATTGTGATAAGAAACAAAAATAATTCTGTACAGTTGATATGCATACCTACTTTCTACGATCTTCATATAATGTTCAAATTTCTTTTCTGTATTACGATAGCTAGACAAAGGAAGAAAATATTGTACAAAGGGGGGTAGAATTATTTCTGCCTAGTAGTAACCTTGATTCTAACCAGTCATTCGCACGACCTTGAAATTTCTAAATCAATTGCATGTAAATTTAGAACCAATAATATATATCCTCGATTTCGGTTTACGTCTTCACGATTCTGTATAAAAACTATATAAATTAGCCTTATTTTCAACCAAATAATAATAATACTTTGATCCTAATTCACAAATTCATAGTTCATACTTTAATTTAATTTAATTCTTTTTGAAATGCCACTTACCTCACGTTCACCATACGACAGCAAAACACTACTTGCTAAATATTATGATTTACCACAACCGGAAGACAAAATTCAGGTGATGTATGTATGGATAGACGGAAGTGGAGAGAATCTACGCTGTAAAACAATGACTTTGGAGAATGAACCAGAATCTCCAGACGGTAAGTTTATGCAATCTTGAAACTTTTAATGCCCTTTATTTCATCCAGAATAATCCTTTATATAGAGTGAATTAAACAAGCTGTTTAGTGTGTAAAACACTTTTGTTATTAGAGTTTATTTAATGATTAGACGGTGAGTCGGTAGTTTGTCGGTGTGGGGTTCGATCCCTAGCCAACACATTCCTACACTTCGCTTAGCTGGTAGTAAGCCCAGTAACGATGGAAGGTTTAGCGTGAGGCTAGCAACCACACCCTATAAAAAAAGAAGAAGAAGAATAACACCAATGCTGCTGAAACTTCGACGATCAAGTTTGAAGTCCTATATTCAACTTGGATCTAAATATATAAAATAGTGATTAAATGTAAGATGGCGGAAGTTTTGACTTTCTTCCTTACCACCAGCTATCTGTCTACTGGTCATTTAAGATACACGCAACTGTTAATGATTTTTTTGAAAATGGACACAACTTCATCATGGCGTTAAATTTAAATTTAAAATGTATGAGAATAAGGCTGATGTAAGAAATGAATAGCAATCAATCATTCAAGAAAAAACAACTAATATTGTGTTTAGCATCGTAGCTTATTTTTCAGTCATGTCATGTAGAACCTTTGTCTGCATAAATGAAACCAGACAGACTACTTCTTATTCTTTCTACTAAAATTAACAGTCAGTATTCTTGTCAAATAGTAGTATTATATCTCTATTTTCTACCTCTTTAGTATTCAGTACATAAATGTAGTATAGGAAATGTTCCGTCATGTATAATGCATGTAGGCAATTCAGCTCATTTGCTCAGCAGTTCACTGTGTTAATCTAAGCTCAGCCTACCTAATTGTTTCTGGCTGATATAAGGAATATCCAACGACTTTGTATTTCACGGAATATACACATTTGATCATAGGGAATAAAAAGACAGTTGCAGCGAAGAAAATTTTCTTTTCGACGAAGTCACCGTCATCTAGACTGTACATTCGTGTATTTATGATAAATGGATGGGAAAGTTCCAGAATAATTTCCGGTTAAGGGTCAAATTAATAAAAATTACAATTAGGAATTAGAATGCCATAATAAACAGGGGGACGGATAAAACTCAAACAAAGTAGCATAATAACTAAGAAGATTGACATTGTGCAATTGGGGGTTAGAAATGTAGAAATAACAAAATATACAGGATGTTTGGATGAAAAACTAATGTGATGAATAATTGTTTATGCAATCAGGGATTAAATATGTAGAAATAGTAAAATGACAAAATAAACAGGAAGTGTGGATATGAAAATATGGTAGTGTAGACAGGGATTAAGAAAACTTAAAATAACCTGAATAAACAGGAAGTTTAGATAAGAAAGGAGATGGGATTGTCACTACTAAAAAGAAATTTACCTGTTTATGATGGCCATGGCAGGAACAGGGGTTGGACGTATTTCTTTTGGATACAAAGTGTGTGTTTTAGCTTTTGGATAGCTAACGCCTCAGCTATGCCCAGATGTCTTGATTTCACTCCCTTTGATAGGTTTGATTGAATCTTGTATATTACCTTGAAGGATTTTTCGAAAAGCGCTGAATGTCCTGAGTTGAGCAGATGTTCTGTCACTGAACTGTATACACGTTTTTGGTCTCCTTTTACTAGCCAGGCTGGGTAGTGTTCGCGAGCCCATGGTACTTTGTCTGAAGGAAACTAAATAACTCACTTTAACTTTCCCTGTACAAATAAATGAAAAAAATTATACCAAATATGTTTAATCCATATTACCGAATTGCGGACAAGTCACAGTGAAATATATCTAACTTTGGTTGAGTTATTACATAACATATTATATTTGTCTATATGTTGTAAACATATTTTAGTCACACAGTACATATTCGGGCTGTTTGTTGAATGACAACTAGTATTCGACTCCAGGATGCTCTTTTCGTCGTATTTGGGATTCATCAGATGGATGTCCCAAAACATTCCCCAGTGAGTGATGGTGTCCCCACTGGGATTCGAACCCAACATTCATCGTTTCAAACGTTATGTCAACGGAGACAGAACATTTCGGTTAAACATAATCAATCAGTCAGTCAATCAGTCCACAGGAAATGCACAATTAACTTCTTTTTTTACTGTGTTGTCATATGATCTGTGTAGATTACTTTGTAAAATACTCAGGTATGGATTATTAGGAATTATGTAATCGTTAAGCTAAAATAATTATCCTGTTAGTATTTCACTGTTTGGAGAGATGCAGCTTACTAAAACGAGATAGTTAAGTGTACTGTGGTGTGAACTATCACAGAATCAATGATAGTATCATTGGGGAAATTAATTAGGGGGACTGAGGATTTAGAAATATGTCTTCAATAATTCATACTATCGACAAGTAGATGGAATATCTATGGGTTCACCATTAGGCCCAATATTAGCTGACTTTTTTCTCGCAAAACTTGAAAACGGGAAATTGAAGGACATCATCAAGCAGTTTGATATGTGTTACCGATATGTCGATGATACATTTATCTTAGCTGATGGGAATGTTAACATAGACGAATTGTGGCAGAAATTCAACAACATGCATCCTTCGCTTACCTTTACTTGTGAAGAGGAGCAGGAGAATAAACTACATTTCCTGGATGTCTTGCTAAGTAGGACAGAAGATAAGTCACTTGAGAGAAGCGTGTATAGAAAAAGCACATTCACAGGGCAATACACGCACTTCCTTAGTTACTTGCTCATTAAATATAAAAGGAATGTTGTAAAATGTCTTGCGAGCAGAGCAAGAAAGATATGTACGGATGACTTTTTACAAAAGGAATTTGAATATATACACGATTCCTTGGTGCAGATTGACTATCCGAGTAGTTTCATAAAGAAACATATGAAAACATCAGAGAAAAAACCGGAGACTCTGACTGCACGTAAGAAACCTCTATTTATTAAGTTACAATTTAATGGTGACTTATCTAATGAGATTCTATTCCAAAGACTTTCAAGGAGTATACGAAGAACATTTTATGCAGCACACCTATGTTTGTCATTCTCTAGCCGACGAATGATTGGGACGCAAACGAAGGATAAGCTTGATAGTTTTGCCACATCTATGTGCATTTATCAGTTCAACTGCACCTGCGGTGACAGTTGTATTGGGCGTACTACTAGACAGCTTAGCCAAAGTGTTAGTGAACATCTTTCATCGTGATTTGTCAAAGGACTGACAAAAACAATCCGTAGCTCAATTTTGCCACACCTAATTGATAGTGGTCATGTAATCGAGAAAACAAGAGCCGTCAAAGTAATTCATCGTATCCCACCGAATCTTTCCAATAGACTTCGTATTCGTTTACTGCACACAGCTGTGGCGATAGGCATTCGAACTATTAAACCTAAACTATGCATTCAAAAGAAGTTCGTACAGCTATCATCCCTCCCTTGTTGGCCTATTAAGACATAACCAACTAATGACTTCTACACCACCCTTTGTTTATATTTTCAACCGCTTTGTTATCATCCCTTAATCTTATCTTCATTATAAACGTGTTTCATTTCCTTCCCTTACAATCTAACATTACTTAATCGGTTCATTTGTTTTTACTAGCCTTTATCGACTACTTCCACCTGAACAGTTGTTTGTTTAATCATGCTGTTTTTTCATTATTCGTGTTATCACAGATTGCCTCACTTTTTCATCCTTACTATTGATAAGACCATTTTTATTATTACTATTATTATTATTATCATTACTACTATTATGACTAATTGCACAATTTATATTCACCATCGTATTATCCTATAGACAAAACACCATGATTGGTTTATATTTGAATTTTTATTTGTAAACTTATATATATTAGAGTTAAGCCTGACGAGATCTAATTGAAGATAATATTGTTCGCTTAAATGTGTTGTTTTAAATTTTACTACGGGAATATTTAATATATTGAAATATGGCTAAGTAGAAAAGATATTAAAAACTGTCTGTCTTCTATCTCGGGCTTATAGACAGGAATAAATTCTCTAGCAGTATGATTCATTCTGTTTATTTGTATGACGATAATAATTTATGGAAGTTTCAACTACTCCATTACTTAAGTCAGGTCATTTTATAAACAAGAATTTAGATTTAGTCTCAACAATTCACTTCTAATTAGTCGGTTAATTATTACTCTTCAGTTAACTTAAGGGCAACTGTTTTACTGACCAACATTTGTCAAAGATGGAAGTTTACATGCTTGAGATATTTTTGTAAATACGGCATGCGTTAATAGTTAGGAAATGTTGACTGTTACATTTTAGTTCAGTAGTTGCCTGGTAGGTGCGTCGGTGGCATAGCGGTTAGGATGCTCGCCGACCGTGAACATGGTCCGGGGTTTGATCCCTGGCCGGCGCACTCCTTTACCTCGCTAAGCCAGAACTAAGGCTGGTGAAGAGGAAAGGTTGGGCATGAGGCTAGCAAACCCATCCTGAAAAAAATAAGCACTGCTACAGAGACTTCAAGCCTCTAGCTTGAAGCCCTATGTTCCACTGGGAACGTGAAGGAATAATAATTGCCTGGTAATCTATTCACTACGGAAGCTTAAGTTAAGGGTGTGTCGCGGTAGTCTTTCTGAAGTCGAAGTGAAGCACTTATTTGACTTATATGTACGTGGTGATTACTTAAGTGTTGAGTATATTTGTATACTCAAAGTGATATATTAGTTTTTCCCTTTGTCTGTGTCTTTTTATTTCACCTTTTGTATTTATAATCATAAGTGGTAGTACAATAGTCGAATGCTCGTCAGCCACTCACTTATTTTTGGGTTTGACTAGCGGCCAACGCATTCTTGTCCCTCGCCTAGTTTACTGGCCTACAATAGGCCCAGAAAAAGAGATGTTGGATGTGAGGCTAGCAACCCCATCCCGTAAAAATAAACACTAAAGCTGCCCAGACTCCGAAGATCGAAGCTCCATGTTCCACGAGGAACGTAAGGGAATGATAAAACCAGGACGAGGTTCTGATCGCTTTAAAATATGATACCTGAATCAGCATTCTGTTGTAAGATTTAATAAATATTACAATGTGGTATGGACTTGCTCTACTCTTAGATTTCAATGAATTTACTTTCAATTGTTTTTTCTTTTTCTTTTTGGAAAAATAGATTGTCCAATGTGGAATTTTGATGGAAGTAGTACAGGTCAAGCTGAAGGTTCCAATTCTGATGTTTATCTAAAACCATGTGCATTGTTTCGTGATCCATTTCGGGGTGGGAAAAATAAATTAGTCTTGTGTGAAACGTATAATTATGATAAAAAACCACATGGTAAGAATAAATAAATTAATTTTACATGCATTAGTAGTATAACCATGCATTTATTGTCATACCCCCTCATAACCGTGAAATATATTCATTTATTCATAAGGAAAAGCACGCGTTTTGCTCAGAGAAGAAATACTTATTTTCATTGCTCCATCAATACGCATATGATAAGAAGAAGGATAATTAATAGTTAGTGTTCTCCGGCCGAAGTATGCAGGATTCCATATGCATCTACTCTTTGATATGCTCCTGTGGAGCTAATGACATTGAAGGTTATAAGTGTGTTCTCCGGAAACGCGTAGTTTAACATTATCTGATCTGGTTGACGAAAGATGAGCATAGAATGAGGAAGTCTTCTATCTATGAACACTTTCTTGAAACAGACTATTAATTCCTATGCGGTTTATCCTTTAAACCTATCTACAAGACCAAATCCAACCACTCCAAAAGTTTACTTTTTCCCCAATTATGTAGATTCTAATTTCTAGCCATACATGAGCAAAAACTTAAATTCAAAAACGTTTTCTAAAACTCCTTTCTTTCCTTTAGTCATAGTAATGTTCTGAAAAGGAAGTTTTCGCTGTATTTATCCCTTTATATGTACATATTGTCTGTTAGCTGCATAATTTTCTTCACACAACACTTAGTAATAGTTATAAGTAAGAGTTAAGGTTATAGTAGTAGCAGTAGTCATGAATTTCGTTACTAGCTGACTACCTTTAACAGCTGTTAACAGACAATTCAAGATACAAGCATCTGTGAAGGTAGTGTTTCACATGGAGGGAAATATTCATAAATTTGAATCATTTTCTTATATTTTTACAATTTCATACTAAATTCTATCTATCAAGACTTCTCCATTTCACAATTTAGTAATCATCTACATTACGTTCTACCAAGTGTTGGTAATTGTCCACTCTCTTCCAACACTTTGTAATGATAGTGATAATAATAACAATAAAGGTTTCACGTGTAAAACAATGAATAACTACAAAGTTGGTGGGAAAAAGGATTAAAAGTATTGGCTTTTTGTAGAGATTTAGTTTCATTGGTTCGAAGATTTCATCATGAGCTGACATCAGTTAGAGAACCATTGGAAAACCAACTGGGAATACTGGACAGCTGTTTCATTATAGTTTGGGGATCCACACAGTTCACACTCACCGGCTAGGGTTCGAACCCAGGACCCTCTGGTTACAAGGCGAGCTCGTAGACCCTTGAGCCACTGGGACCCAATCCAATGGCTAGCCCATGAATTCTAACTTCTTCCAATTCATGACTGGTCACGGCTTTCCACTACAACCCCAGGTCACTGACTGAATAGAGCCGTGACCAGTAGGGTGGGGCAGGTTGAAGGTGAGGCAGTAACTCATCGAAGAAGTAGACATTGCGAAGTAGTCGCGCTATGTCATGAATTGGCAGAAGTTAGAATTCATGGACTAGCCATTGGATTGGGTCCCAGTGGCTTAATGGTCTACAAGTTCTCTAGCCTTGTAACCAGAAGGTCCTGGGTTCGAACCCCGCGGTGTGGGTGCGTACTGTACGGAATCCCAAACTAGGCCGACAAAACAGCAGTCCAGTACTCCCTGTTGGTTTTCCAAGGGTTGTCTAACTGATGTCAGCTCATGATGAAATCCTCCAACAAAAATGTTTACAGCACATTAGTTTGACTATCTTCATTATTATTATCGGTCATCTTATCGACACAACAGTAAAAAGAATGTCTACGTCCTGTTCTCGTCTTATCATCATTGTTGTTCTATTATAAAACCGAAACTAAGTGAAAGTTAGATAGATGACTTAAAACCTATCATGTGGATAGTGCGGTGTTTTGTTTGCTTCCTTTGTTATGATAGAAACATTAAAAACAAATTAGTTTTCACACGCATATTTACGTCCTTGTGACCAATTTACAGTGAATTTAATGTATTTATCTATCCACTTAACATTATTGCTATTTTATAATAACAATAATAAGTGTTATTATTATTATTCTTATTATCTGAAGTTACTTGCATAATCGCCTGATGTGAGTTAATTATTGTTGTTGTATTGTTGACCTTCAAAAGGCTGACTATAGTTCATTATTCTTCTATAGAAACAACTATTGGTGAATAAATTACACTTGAAAAATTCTTTCATTCTGTAGGTTTTTTTTATTAAAAAAAGTAGATATTGTGCGTCAGAAATCACTACTAGTCTGTCTGTATAAATTCCTCGGTAAATGATTTCAAAGGTCATCCTCTGAAATAGCATATTAAATAAAAACAGACATTAAGAAAGAAAGATATTACAAACATTTTAAAGTGACGCAATGGAAAAATGAACTTAAATTTGATTGTCTTATATCACTGAAAAAGGTAACATCCAGAGTATGGTTGTTCAGTTAATATGAATTGATATCAAAGTTTTGGTTTGCAGGGATTTGATTGGTTACAAGATTTTCATCATGAGCTGATATTAGTTAGAAAACCATTGAAAACCAGGTAGTATTGGACAGCTGCTGTTTCACCCTAGTTTGGTAATCATCGGCAGTACGCACCCACTGGGATTCGAACCCAGGACCTTCTGGTTACGAGGCCAGCGAGCTCGTAGACCATTAAGCCACTGGGACCCAATCCAATGGCCCATGAATTCTAAGTTCTGCCAATTCACGACATGGCGCGACCCCTAGGCAATATCTTCGACAAGTATTTGTCCTCACGCCCGACCTGCTGCACCCTACTGGTCACGACTTCTCACTAGAATCCCAGGTGACTACCCACCTGAATAGGGCAAGTCGCTAGTGAGCATCTCATTGATATTCAAGTGTTGGTTTGTAGGGATTTGATTGGTTACGGGATTTTCATCATGAGCTGACATTAGTTAGAGAACCATTGGAAAACCTGGGAGGTCGTGTGTGAGGACAAATACTTGCCGAAGACATTGCCTAGGGGTCGCGCTATGTCGTGAATTGGCAGAAGTTAGAATTCATGAGCCATTGGATCGGGTCTCAGTGGCTTAATTGTATACGAGCTCGCCTTGTAACCAGAAGGTCCTGGATTCGAATCCTCGCCGGTGGGTGCGTACTGATGAAGAGTCCCAAACTAGGGCGAAACAGCTGTCCAGTACTCCCAGTTGGTTTTCCAATGGTTTTCTAACTGATGTCAGCTCATGATGAAAATCCTGTATTATGAATTGAATTATTCAAATGAAAGTTCTATATTGTATTCATTCTATGCATGGTATGTATGCATTACTATTATTCCTTTGGATTCTGAGTGGAACACAGGGTTTCAACAGCACATCTCCATTTCACTCTGTTTTCAACAGTCCTCTTCAGCTGGCTGCTTTCCAATCGTCCACAAGGTTTCACCTCTTCACAAAATTATCTCTTCCATTGTCACCCTTATACAAACACCCAGCTCATGGTTTCCAAGTCGAGTTCTATTTGCGCTATGGCCTGGAGCCTGGCATCACTTAACGGCTATCTGAGAGTTTGTGCAATCCATCTCTGTTTCTTTCGGCATTTCTGCTGAGCAATAGATTCGTTGTAGGTTTGTTCTCAGAGTTCCTTACTGCTTATCTTTTCTGAGTGGCTATCTGATCTTCATTATGAAAGGAAAGGTATCTGCTGATGAAAGTCTGCAACAAGCCATTGGAAATGTTTTCGAAGACACATTCACCAAGCACTGATTTGACATTAAAAACCTTTTTTTATGAAACTAGGTATCTGTCAAGGAAGTTAACCCTAAGTTCCTATTATTTGCGAAGACGCTCCGAATCGACAATTACTAGGTCCAATTATCGACTTTAACTCCATAACACAAGGATCAATAAGAAAATGTAGCGTTCGGCAGTTAAATTCGTTATCGTACAAAGTCTATAAACAAATGTTTTACAAGGAATGTATTGTACTTTTATTCGTATTCTTTCGTCTTCTTCCTACTTGTACACGACTGAATCATTCGCGCATTCGAGTTGCCCGCCAATGGCGACCAAGGTCAATGAACCAACGTTTAATGTTCACATTGATTTACAGTATCCTTATTATAAAGTTTTTAGAGGAATTGAATTTATCAATCATTAAAAAAATACTATGTAATAATTTCTCATCTGTAGACTGTTAATAGTGAGTTCTAGTTAGACAATTATTTTAGTAAAATAGACTGTCCCCATGTGATTTAAATGGCCTAACACAAAAGTAAATATAAATTCTTAACCTCCGGAAATCAGTTTATAATTATAGGGTATATACTATCTATACAAACCTGAAAAGTTGCTGAATTATTATGCTAAGCTGAAGGCAAACTACTAAGCATTTTCCTTCCATAAGAGCTCGTGAATTAACTGAAGTCGAATAAGCCTCAGGTCATAATCCTAATAGTTTGAATTCTAGTCAACTATCTGGTCCATAAATGTGAGATAAGAAGAGTTTTTTCTGTTACTAAGTCGAACAGTAAGACTGACTTATAAATATATCAAATTCTGAGTATTTGATCTGCTCTCAGCTAGTAACAAACAAAATAATTATACAACTGTCATATTAGACAGTTGGAGGCAATCGGCAGGAAGTCTTGCTTAACCTAGGTTTCTTGCTAGTTGGCACTCATCAGCAAGGCGTATCTGCAACCTTGAAGGAACTCATGTCCCTTCTGAGATTCGAACCCGCATAACCCAGTGCTGTAGCCAGAGATGTTACCACTGAGCTATTCGGGCTCGCGATTAACCTCCTGTAGGACGTGACGTGTCTAGTCTTTTATTTGGTGCAGACTGTCTATTTGAAACATTGGTCTACACCGAGAAATTCAAGCAAATTAATGAGTATTAAATGAATAACTCATTTTATAACTTCATAAAAAATATCCTGTTCACGAATTGGTTGTCGAGCAGTAATCAAAATAGCTGATAAGTTGTGAATACTGAATAAATTGTAGTAACCAATTGTCATGACACTTTAATGTATTGCGTCAAATGGTAGAAATATATCTACTGGAGTATAGAATATTTCAGGGTGGCATACGGTGACAACATTATCTACTCGACAGTATGACTGATATGATTGTCAGCAGTAAATAGAGCTAAAAGTATGATTCAGGATTTAACACTACACCACTGTGTGTTACGTCATGAAAATAAGATTAGATTCTGTCACAGTTTTCACGTTCTGTTCTTGCGGTGTCATTGATGAATATTGCCATCTTCTACAGAACGTATCTTCTTGTCAGTATTCCACTGAAATTACTATCTTCAAACTAATTGGGAACTCGTAGTGACTTATGTATTAGTTTAACTGATATGAATACTAAGCACTTGAAGTTTTAAACTATTAGGTTATTGCCTACAACAACAAGCTGAAATCTACATGAGCAGTTGACGTTTTAATTCATTTTCAATACAGATAACTGTAAGTTTTGAAATTAGATTGAGATATTTTGTGTTAAGCATTAAATGCAAATGACTCCTTATACGTATTGTACCGTGTTTGTTTAGTCTAAACTACTTTATTCTATGTATTGAAACTACTAACAGCTTGTCTTTGAAGGAAATATAGAGTAGACGACTGTAGAATTGATTCAGACTGAAATTGCAACCTGAGTTACTATCCATTTTGAACTGCTGACTTGCCTAGCGCTTTACCAAGCAAACTCACTAACTGACTCCGTATTATTCAAGTGCTGGTTTGCAGAGATTTTATCGATCACAGGACTTTATCATCAGCCGATATCGGTTAGAGAACCATTGGGAAACCAACTGGGAGTACTGGACAGCTGATTCGTTATGGCCAGGAAACTTTTCAATAGTACGCACTCATCGAAGTTCGAACCCAGGACCTTCCGGTTACAAGGTGGGCTTGTTGACCACTAAGCTATTAAGAACCGATCCAATGGCCCATGAATTCCAACTTCTGCCAATTCAAGATATAACGTGACTGGCACTAGCCAGTGTCATCGGTGGCCAGTATTTGTCCTCATGCCCGACCTGCTTTACCACAATGGTCATGACTTCTCACTAGAACTCAGGTAACTGCCTATCTGAATAAGGTAGTTAGGTTTCCCACTGGCTCTATAACCCATGTCAGCTCATGATGAAATCATGTGACTCCGTGTTAATTTCACTCTGACTGCCAAGCATTTCATACAAAGTTGATGTGAATAAGAGATTTTTAATTCTCTATTCATTATCACCATAGTGGGTGCTAACCTAACGCGATTTATGTTCTTAGTGAATTGGAGGTAGTTAGTTAGTTAGTTGATTGTTCCTCAGACTATCCGATATACACTCAAGTGGTACAAATATACGTCACACATATGAGTACTAAAAAAATTTAATAGCTTACTATGCTTTATTTGAAAATGCTTCATTGCTGTTTCAACAAAATTTGATTATAAAATTAAAATAAATTTAACATGTCACATGTTTTATTGTCTTACTGTTTTCATCTTGTTTGTTCAGAACATTTTCTGCTTACATCATCTGTGGGTGTATCCTTTTAATATCTTTACTTTATAATCCTGTTCTTCATATTTGTTTAAAACAATTCCAGTGTTATATGCAACTGGATAATAGTTTTACTGGTATGATTACATATCGATTTATAAACCACAATGATTCATTTATTCAACGTATTTATTATTTATTGTTCCCTTGGGTTCCTAGCGGAATATAGGGCTTCAACAACACGTCTCCACTTGCTTCTGTCTTCTGATGTACTTTTCACCTGCATCCATGTTAATCCATACTGTTTCAATTCCTCTTCACACGATCTCCTCCATGTCACCCTTGCACCGACGTCCCACTAGCCGCTTCCCTTTCGGGTTCCACTCGAGCTATGGCCTGACGCGTGATGTCACCCAGCGGTCTCCTCAGCGAGTGTCCAATCCATCTCCACTTTCTCCTGCATGTTTGTTGGGCGATTGGTTCTTGTTTTGTTTGTTCCCATAGTTTCTTGTTGGTGATTCTTTCCGGCGGCCATCTGATCTTCAGTATAGAGCAAAGACTGCTGTTGATAAAGGTCTGCAACAGGCTGTTGGAAATATTCTTTGTGACACACTGGCCAAGTTTCTGATCCGTATAGAAGAACTGACTGACTTGACGTTTGTATTGAAAATCCGAATTTTGTTGTTGATGGTGAGTTGACTGAGGAAGATTTCCAGATTGGTTTCAGGTTGATGAATGTGTTTCTCGCCTTCCTGATTCTCGATTTGACATCCTCGTCCGTTTCTCCTGTAGTTGAGACAATGCTCCCTAGATAAGTGAATGAAGTAACCTCTTTCAAATCCCTCCCGTTGATGGTGATTGGCGCTGGATGTTGCTGCTGTTGTTGTTGTTGGTTGGTTATTTTCATAACCTCCATCTTGTCTATGATCACCTGGAGTCCTGTCTTTGTTGCTTCTTCGACCAGTTTGTCGACTTTGTGTGAAATCAAACATAAGTCATCCGCGAAATCCAGGTCTTCTAGGTTCTTCACGTCGGTCCAGGATATCCCTGTCTTCTCATTTCCCACTGACTGACGCATAATCCAGTTATATAGGAATTTGGATATAATTTGATATTGACTAACAGTGAAATCACGTCTTACTTGGAACTTTCTTTCGACCAATGCATCTGCGTTTCAGTGATCATTTCCTTGAATTTTTAGTGAAATTTTAAATTGCTGATTGACAGTCGTTGCACACTTTCAAAGATCATCTAACAAACAGTCATGTATCAGTGTAAAACTTTGTGCATAACATCAGTCATATTGCTCAAGTGGTGTTGTTACTTTGCAATAACGACATTCTGTTCAATGAGCGGAACTGGATTTCTCAGCTAAATTATTTGAAATGTGCTAAAATCTTAAGTCGTATAACCACTGATGCGAAAGTTATGTCAGTTCTCTGATGAAGCTGTTTCTACCAAGACTGTAAACTATTGCTCTGCCTTTCACTAAGGCACTATTGAGTACATATATATATTATTGTTTCCTTTAATTCCTAGAGGAACATAGAGCTTCAGCCGTGCGTCTGCATTGCGTTCGGTTCTCTGCTAGAGTCTTCACCTGGCTCCAAGTCTGCCCATACGTTTTCATCTCCTCTTCACATGACCTCCTCCCAGTCACCCTCGCACTGATGACCAACTTGCCACTTCCCTTTCGGTTTCCACTCGAGCGATTGCCTGGCGTAAGATGTCACTTGATGGTTTCCTCAGAGTATGGCAAGCCAATCCATCTCCATTTCTTCCTGCTTATTCGTTGCACAATCGGTTCCTGGTTGGTTCGCTCCCAGAGATACCTCCCTGTTGCTGATCCTTTCTGGCCGGCCATGTGATCTTGAGTTTTGAGCAAAGACATCTGTTAATGAAGGTCTGTAGTTTGTTTGAGATGCTCTTTATGACGCGCTGGCCAAGTCTCTGATCCGTATAGCAGCACTGATTGACTTCACATTGGAGTTGAAAATCCGGATTTTATTGTTCATGCTGAGGACTGCTGTTGACCTCCACACAGACTTGAGAGTAGTGAAAGCTTGTCTTGCTTTTCCGATTCTTGCTTTGATATCCTCGTCAGGTCCGTCGGCCTGTAGTTGAAACAATGCTTTCCTGGTAGGTAAGTGAAGGAAGTTGTTTCTTTCAGGTTCCTGCCATTTATGCTGATTGTTGTCTGTTGTTGTTGTTGCAGTTGATGGTGTTGCCCAGGAATCTTCATCACCTGCCTCTGTTTTCTCTATGTTCACCTGAAGTCCTATCTTTGATGCTTCTTCTGCCAACTATGTATGTATATATATATATATATATATAGTGTGTGTATGGTTCCATCACTACGCAACACATCATTTATTTGTACAAGTCAAGTTCATCAAGGTAAAGAATTGCATAAATCTCAAAAAAAACAATAACATTATTTTGGTTTATTTTGTGATCGTTTTTCAGTGTCAAATCATCGTCACCTGTGTAATATAGTCATGGAGAAGGCAAAAGTTCATCAACCATGGTTTGGTATTGAACAGGAATATGCCCTACTAGATATTGATGGCTACCCATTACAATGGCCTAAAAATGGTTTCCCACCACCACAAGGTGAGTGTTTGACAAGTATTCGAACGCTGGTAAATTTGCTCTTGAATTTAATAGTAAAGTGTGATATGCATTGAACACATTTCATAGTTGTTGTTTTTTCCAGTGGCATATAACCTTTGATATTTAACAGTGAAGATTTAATTTTTAGAATAGTTATTTTCATTAATGTGCGTCGGTGGCATAGCAGTTAGGACGCTCGCCGACCATGCATATGGTCCGGGGTTCAATCCCCGGCCAGCGCACTCCTTTACCTCACTAAGCCAGAAATAAAAAGCTGGTGAAGAGGAAAGGTTGGGCATGAGGCTAACAACCCCATCCTGTAAAACTAAACACTGCTAAAGAAACTTCGAGCCACTAGCTTGAAGCCCTATGTTCCACTGGGAACGTGAAGGAATAAAAAAATTTTCATCAGTACTGACTACAGGAGTGATTTTAATTCAATTTGCTTATTCCTCATGCTGAAAAGCGTCTGTACTGAATGAAGTTAGAATAGTAATTTGGGCTGGAAAACTAAATATCATTCCGTTTCATTCTTCTTAGCCATCTCATACAAAATGAAATCGAAGATATTAACTGGGGTTCTAATGAGAAGTCGTGACTAGCGCGGTCCACCAACTCAGGTAAGAGAACAGTTACTTGTCTATGATACTAGCTTCTGGTTGCGCTGTATTTCGCGAATAAGCAAAACTTGGAATTCATGAATTCCAGTGGTTCAATGGTCTATGAATCCGCCTTGTACGAGGAGAGTCTTTGACTAGAATCCTGATGGGCGCACACTGTTGAAGAGTTCCAGAAAAAGACGAAGCAGATTTTAGATACTCCCTGGTTTTACAGTAGTTCACTGACTGGTGTTATCTTGTAACTGAACCTGTAACCAATCTAATTCCCTCAAAACAACACTTGATAATACTATCTATGTATTAAAACACAAACAATGATTCACTCTCCTACTGTTTTTAATTATTCCTATATTTACAATATTATTACTTCACTCTTAATTGTTCATTTTTCGTCTGTGCACTTGAAATTACTGTTTGATTTCCCTTTATCTCGCTTTAGTTTCCTTGAGTTATTTAACTTCTTATATTCCTATGTAGGGCGTGAGTCGGTGGCACAGCGGTAGAATGCTCGCCAACCACGCCTCATGTGGTCAGGGCTTCGATCCCTGGCCGACGCACTTCTTTACCTCAGTAAGCTAGTAATAAGGCTAGTAAAAAGAGGGAAGGTTCGTCATGAGGCTAGCAACCCCATCCTGTAAAAATAAACACCACTGCTGCAGAAACTTCAAGTCTCTAGCTTGAAGCCCTATATTCCACTGGGAACGCAAAGGGAAAAAAACTATTCCTTTGTTACTTCGTACTTATTTATAGTCTAACTTCGTTTAACTTTAAAGTTTTCATTCATTTTATCGATATGCATATAAAACAAGCCTGCTTGAGAACATCTCGTATTCCTTGATATCCATTCAAATCTTCAGGTGATTCATTTAAAGTGTACGAATGTTGTTTTGTATACTTTGATAGTAGAATAATCTTAGGTGTGTACACGGTTGAGAAAAACAGATAAAGTACGAAGATTTCGCATTATTCTGCTCAAATTATTGTTATTGCTTCTTTCTGTTATGTCAAATAGGTGAAATATATGAAGTCTTAATGTTAACTGTCTCTTATTAGTTGTTTAACTAGCTATGTCATACAGAGTAATAAGGAGGCATTATAGCGCATTACATACTAACACATTAAGTCATACTTTTGTATCAAATTGAATCTCCTCATTCCTCTTATTCTTCTTCTTTTCCATCCGTTTACACGCACGCACATAACAAGTGAGAAAATCAAATTTTAAAGCTTAGTATTCGTCATACTAGTTGCAAAAACAGAGAGTTTTTACAATGTGACACTGAAGAAAGCAATAAAACTTCAAGGTGTTTATAACTGTTGAAATCCAATTGTATGAAAATACTTCCTGATAGTGTTATATGCAGAATGTCGGCTGTTGGGGTTGATGGTAAGAAGTTAAGTCCGTAAGACCTCTCGCAGAGGTAAGTAATATGATTGTGGAAATAAAAATCAATTAAGGAAGTGGCCATTACAAGTATCCAAGTATTCACCTCAAATCACTTCATATCGTCTCTTACTTATCACTAGTTAGGAGTATCATCCTACTGGAAAACTTATTGAAAAACTCTGGTCAATTAATCTGAACGGAATAGAATCTAATTATCTGAACAAAGAGAGAAGAAACAATGGCGCAGAATAATCTGGATCCATTTTATTTCGTTGGTTCTCATCAGCTGCGCACAACCTGAATTTTTGTTATTAAAAATAAATAGTGTACAATTCTTAACAAACCTTTGTCCATTAGCAAGCATAGTGTCAGAGCGTCATAGTGAAATAAGGCATTGAGATTTACAGGGTGTCTAAAGTGTCACGACATGTATATATAGATATATATATATCTTGGTAGAGAGAAGTTTCTTGAAAAAAATTAGTTAACAGTTGTGTTGTTAGGGTGGTAACATAAGACAATTAGCAATAGTTACGTAATTAGATAAGAGAAGATCAAAAATAATTAACAGACAAAGTACCTCAGGTCTTCTCAGGTTTGCTGAAGCTATAGCAATAAAACGATTTAAGCCTGACTTATGTGTCCGAAAATAATCCGTCGTCGGACTTCAATTACCCTGGTAACTGACTTCTTAGTAACTCTTTGTTTTCTAATTTTGTTTTTTTTGTTAACTTATCTTTTCACTCCACCCCTCCCCTTTATGTTTCGGTTGACTCTATTGAGAGATAATTTTTCTTGATCTTCTGAGTTCTGCTCACTGTATTACATCATCAACTTCTCATCTGACCTCATGTGCAACCTAACTTTAAAATTTTGATGTTTATGTAGCTCTTTACAGTCTAACGACTCTAGTTAACATGAAATGATGGTAGATAAACGAGATGGTAATCAAAATACAATGTCAAAATAATAAAGATTTAAAAGAGGTATAATTTCATGGAAAATAGAAGGATTGTTAAAGTAAACAGTACATCTGTTCAACTTATAGAATGAGATTAGTCCCACTTCCATGGGTCCAAGATAACACAAAGTTCTACTGAAGTTGTAGAAATTCACGATTTCAAAAATCCTCTCCACCTCATAACTGTACCTCGAAAAAAATGTAAAAACCTTAGCGGCAGACCACACTCTGCAATGAAGACGATGCTCCTAAATTCATCCCACTGAGGTGCATATTCATTCCCCTATCGAAATACTTCTTTACATTGTAATCCCCAGCCAGCTCTAACATCATTGTTTCTTATAAATCACATTAAAATCTACACAAGGAAGCACAAGTATGGAGCAACAGAATCTTCCGATAAAAACTTCTATCAACTATTTAACAGTTAAAACTTCATAATGTCATTTATTATTACTCCAACTGACTTTCCTTCTTACTTTTTGAGGAAAACACATTAATTAGTTCAATAACTGATTATGTTTGACAGAGGATCCATTTGACAAGTATGAAAATTTCGATAAGGCAAGGTCCTGGGTTCGAATCCCAGTGGGTGCGTACTGCCGATGATTCCCAAACTAGGATGAAACAGCTGTCCAGTACTCCCTGGTTTTCAATGGTTCTCTAACTGATATCTATCCGTGATAAACTCGTAAGAACAATGAAGACCACCAAACCAAATAGTAGAGGCAATAGTATATCTGCTATGGTATCAAAACAAAATTTACCAAGGAAGGTTTAATGTGATGACGAATTGTTTTTGAACGCATACAGGTGGTTTAAACTTTCTAATTGCTAGGGCTTCCACACACTTTGGGATACGCCCCAAACACGTTTTATAGATAGGTTTAAAAGATCTGTTAACGTCAATTTTATGTTCTTTCTCTATAATATGTTCGGCAATAGAGGAGCTAGGTTTCCTGTTCTCACTATTAATGGGTTCTGAAGATTCCATTTGTTTCTGGAGCCATTTAGGAATATGCTCTGAAGCCCTTACTCGCAGAGATCGATGAGTACATTCCAATTGGTAAATACAGTGGGATGTGACATCATTTCTCGCATGTTCGAAGGGCTTAGATAGATATATTGGCTTCACGTTCTCAATTATTATGATGTTAGCTGCATAAAAAGTCTTATTAGCCACAACAGCGTTCAGTCTTTGTCTAGTTATCAAGCTGCTATGATACCCAATATAGGGTAGCTTGATGTACACGTCTTTCTTAGGGGCAATATGAGAATTGATATGAGAAGTTTACCAAAAATCAGAGAAGTTTAATTTTTATACTTGTATTACATGAATTCATTAAAAGTTAAGGATCATATAGTAAGCACAGTGTTTAGCCTGTGTTGAAAAAATTGGAAATGGATTATCATGGAAATTTGGTTGAAGGCGAGTCAGTTCATTGTCCGAAACTTTCTGACAGGAAGTGACGAGAAAGTCGAAAGAGAAGTAGAGAAGGCTTGGTATAAAAGAGAAGTAATGAATATTGATGTTGCAAACGGAATAATGTTTCTAATTCAGTGTATTCGACTATAAATTACCCAATGAAATGGTTCAGTTATACAAGTAGCCAATGTGTGATATGCAGTCAAGTGAACAACATCCCAGTTTTCATGCTGATACTGTTTCCTCAAAATATTTCATTATATATGCCTCATTAATTCTACTGTTTTTTATTATTGTTGTTGTTGTTAGGTCCTTATTACTGTTCTGTTGGAGCTGGTAAAGCATTGGGACGTGATATACCAGAAGCACTATACAGAGCATGCATGTATGCTGGAGTGAAAATCTGTGGTAGCAATGCAGAAGTTATGCCGTCACAGGTGAGGATCGAATCATGTTCCTCGAGGTGTTTTATTCACCCTACTGATTATTCAGTCTTTCTTCATCTTAAAATAAGCCACAAGGCTTATTTAAATCAAATGTGAACCTCATTAAAAGCATACACAAGAATGAGATGTCGGTAGCTTCTTCAAATCATCGAATACAATACTATAATTAGGATGGTAATGGAACCGGTTAATTTTAAATATTTCTCTTAATGCCTGAGGTTAAACTGTGTGTCAGAAACACTTAGCTGCCATCTTACAGCATGTCGAACCTTGAATTAAATTATTCAGATAACTTCACAAGAATTTTCACTATAAGAAATATCTCACCTCTACAATTTGAGTTATACTAAGAGTACTTGTTAACTCGAATTAGAGGACCTGACTGGCAGATTCCAGCTAGACTTAGTCATTACTCATTAACATTTCTCTTAATAAATGTGTCATTAACTCTCTCCAGTTTTCCATTATAATTAGATTTATGACAAGTAAGTGCATCAGTAAGCACAACCTAATGAAAATTAACAACTGATTATTGAGTAGTGAAGGTGCAGCGGTCATCGTGGTGATAGAAGTATTCCCTCACTCTTTGTGGTCAGTGGTGCAATGAAATGATGACTTGCATTTCCGTTGTTGGCCGATCTGTCGAGTGACTGTTAACGTCCAACAAAGAATGTGAATGTTTTCCAGAATTACACCATGAATGGTTTCATGATGAATACTACATACATTCCTTTTTGATTAAATCATTTTCGCGCTCTCAACGTTGGAGTCATGCACTAAAACATGTGAAAGGAAGAAATTTAAGAGCGATTGTGGACTAGAATAGCCTCCTCAGAAACTTCCAAATGCATAACAAGACCATAGTGGCAGGAATAAACACCATGATGAAACTACTAAAAATCACCAAACTTCCTATGATCTTCTAAACGTCTGTCTAAAATACGTGTTACGAATCATATGAGAGGGTTTCTGTATCAACGCATAATCATATGCTTGACATGAAGAACGCAGTGGGGTTCATCTTGTTTGTGTATTCTAGTTATAATTCCTACAGTAATCTGAATCGATTCGCAATTCTATAAAGAAGCACTGTGTAAATCTGTCACTCATTTACTAAGACCTTGCAACCGGTCTAAGTATAAGAATCAATCAATCATCATTGTTTGCTTCTCATTAAGCATAGCGAGGGATCACTTAAAATACCCACCCAATGAAAATCTACATGGAAGAGGTAAATACCTAGTTTCTACTGTTGGGTACATTTCTCCAGCATAAGAAACTTCACCCATTCCATTTCCCCCATAGGATGAGAGAGTTCTGTAGTTCACACTGAGATGAGAGCCACTCTTACAGAAGATGATAGTCTGAAACAATTGTCTGGTAAAAGCATGAAGGAAACACACTCAAACTGGTCACCAAATCAGTCTCAAATCAAATAACCTTCTTAAAAATGGAAATTATCGGTGATCCAAATAACTGAAGACATCTTTCGATAATCCGCTATCAACTTCATCCAGAAACAAGATTGTGAGAACATTCAGATTGCATCTATTGTCAGACGTTTATATTTTGGAAGACAAAATTTACATATCTGAGGAGTAATTCCTTCTAGCCGTACTCGGGAATCCCGTTTGCAGTTTACCTTCCAGTGATTAGGTGTCATTTGTAATCAACTGTCTCAACACATGGTATATTAATGAATATTGAAAATACATGTAGATATAGCATGGGTTTTAGTTACACTCGTCTGAGATGCTTTACAGATAAGGTTGGGGATATTACTGATTCCCTATTTTACCATTTCTTGGAAGTAAAGTTCTAACACTCTAACTTAACGCATTTCTGTTCGATTGTATGAAGAATTATACATATTTAAAAATGAACAAAGAGAAAGTCCCTCTTTGTGCACTTTATGTAGACCGTACGGTATTGAAGTGCTGCTCTCCGTTAGCTTTATCGATTCTTATATCTTTGTTGAAATGATTCCCTTTTTTACTAGTTTACTCTGAGAGTTTGTCATTCGCTCTTCAGCTTTCCCATTTAGATATTTAGAATTATCAAGGGATTGGAATTTAGTTAATTCAGTAGTCGATTTGTCGTATTACGCAATCTATTTTGTTATCCCTTGATATTTCACTGTGGTACTGTTAAAAAATATTTTTTTTGTCGTAGTTAACATTGTTATTATTATAATATTATGAACACCTTATACTTTGGCTTCGTAACGGGATGCAGTTTTCAAAAATATCATACGTATATTTTGATGATGACTTCATTGAAATGTTGTGCCTAAGGTTACATAGAGAACTGTTAAATACTGTATGCATTTAAGCATTGTTTAAATTAACTTTGTGCTCTGAAGTTGTGAAATATCGATTGTGAAATCAATATTTTCAAATTCCTCTTGAACTAACAGCATGCTATGGACTTTGGAAAATTATGATAGTGTGTTCAACATCAATTATTATTATTACTTTGATATTAAGTAAACTGTTTCTACAGTTTTCATATTTCTTTTGACAATTTGTGTTTCTTTCGGTGTTTGGAAGTAGAAATTCCTTATGTACACTACTAAATACAAGTGTAGGGAAATGTCAACCTTTTCATAAGTTTCCACAAACTTTACTGTCCATTAAAATCTAATAATACACCCATTAATTTGTTAGGATCTGATTTGTTTCAAGTTTGGTCACAGATTGATATCACTTAGAGATCTATTGATTATCAGGGAGTACTGGACAGTTGTTTCGTCCCAATTTAGATCTCTTTATCTGTCTACTCCTACGGTCACGCTAAGGTCGTGGAATGATAGGATTTAGAATTCATGGGCTTTCGGATCCTGGCTCAAGTGGCTGAATGGTTGACAAACTTGGACTAGCAACCTGAAGGTCCCGAGCTTGATCCGCGATGAGGCTGTGGATGCATTCTGATCAAGAGTCCTGAAGAAGAGGAACGGAAGGGCTGTCCAGTACTCTTTGGCTCTCAGGGGTTTTCTAAGTGACATCAATCCATGAAAGAGCTTACAATCTACCTGTGTATAAATTACTTTTACCATCTTATGGTTACTGTTAATCATCGTTAGTCAATAACAGAATGGCTTCAGTCTAAACAGTCTAAACATATAGCTAAGTGACTTTTTATAATAACGCAGCTGTAAATTAAGTAGAGTTAGAAATCGTTCACTGGCTTGATCATTTGTTTATCCACCTATTATCACGGCGCCTGATCTTTTACTATTATTGCTATTATGTATATACAATTTTACGAGTATTATCAGTTTCAGTGAAATTTCCAGTTACTAACTAAAAATTTTAAGATCATTTTATATTCATTTAGTCAATGTTTTTAACCAAGGTTATCTTAATGTAATTAGAATTTAAATGGTGAATGCTGACTAGCAGTGGAATCCAGGATGCGCATTTCTTTCCACTTGGGACTCGCCAACTGAATGGATGTACCTGCATTCCGCAGTGAGTGATGATGTTCCCACCGGGGCTCGAACTCAGTGCCCATAGTTTCAAGCGTCAAAGCGTTATCGGCTGGAACACTTGGACCACGAGAGCCACCTCTTGTGCAGCGGGTCATATCAGATTTTCCCGTCGATTGATTGGACCGAAGTGCTCGGTCTCAGTGGTCTAGTGGATAACGCTTTGGCGTTTGAAACTATGGGCACTGGGTTCAAGCCCCGGTGGGAACATCATCACTCACTGCGGAATGCAGGTGCATCCATCTAGCTGGTGAGTCCAAAATGGGAAGAAATGAGCATCCTGGATTCCACTGCTAGTCGCCATTCACCAGTTAATTTCTAATTACATGCCCAGACATAGTCGAAGCATCTGCACAAGAAGCTGACATGTCAACCTGAAACCAAGCACCTCGGTCCAATCAATCGATGGGAAAATCTAAAATTGAATTATATATATCTTAGTGTATTTTATTTTCACTAATTTTTAGGCTGATTAATAAGTTTTGCATAGTAGAAGTTGAAAACTTGCTTTTATTTTATTTGAATAATGCGGTGTTCAGCTGATCAATACTGTAGGATTTGAATTCTTACAACACACATTCTGTAAATCTTAAAATTCTACCCTATACCTTAATCGACACATGATACACCAATAATATGGTGTAAATTGTTTGAATAAATTTGTCAAATATTATGAGTTTTTGAGACGATTCCATCATGTTCATAATCCAAAGAGCATATTGATTTGTAAACAATTCCCATCGCAGTTAATGCGAACACTTTAACTTCTAGATTACATGTTCAGTTGAACATAACACTTTTCAAAGTATTTACGAATAAATAACTGAAAAGTGTATAATATTTTATTGTGTATTTTCAGTGGGAATTTCAAGTTGGACCATGTGAAGGTGTTTCAGCTGGTGATCATTTATGGATGGCTAGATTTATACTACATCGTGTAGCTGAAGACTTTGGAGTTATTGTAACACTAGATCCTAAACCAATGGAAGGTAATTGGAATGGTTCTGGAGCTCATACAAACTATTCAACTGCATCTATGAGAAATCCAAAAACAGGTTTACAGTAAGTACTGAAAAAACAATTAAAAGAAATTTATTTTATGCATGAATATTATTCACTTTTAATTTTTTTATGATTTCATTAAGAGGAATTTACTTCCCTAAAGTGCATATATTCATTATATTAGTGGATAATTTTATATCTAATTCACCCCTTACTTGCTTCCTCATACTTGCACTTTATTCTCGAGTTTTGAGTTAGGCTAATATTCTATTTTCCCATCACTTGGCAATCTTTATCTACAAGAATATTCAGTCATAGCTAATCATTTTGTCTAGGCTTTTCCTAATGACATAGGTCCTGATTCGTGTTCAATATTTTTCCGCCAACTTGATAAGCACAGTTTTAATCTACAGACTATAGAGTGAATGATATTGTTTAGAACAAAAGCAGCTTATGAGTATCCAAGTTCTATTCACGAGAAGTTTATGTGTTGTGTTGTAGAAACTAATTTTGAAAATCCTCATTGAGTCATATGAAAAAGAAAACACGTTCAGCGAAGAGACTCTTTTCGACGGCGAATTCATTTACATAGCTAGCTGTACAATCGCATTTATACATAATTATTTGTGTGTGTGTGTGTACATGAGGTTTGTCAAGTTTAGATAATTGATCAGGTAATACAAGAATGATCTGCTATAGAAACAAGGTTAATATGACAGCAACTAAAGTAGGATTGAGTTAAGAAGTTAGATGACGTAATCTCATTGACTAAAATGTTTGTTTGCGCAAAGTTCAAAGTCGTCTACGAATCAGACTTCTTCAAACTGCAGAAGCAATGGTGACTCACTTGCTAAATCCTGAACTCTGCATACAGAAGAAGTTCGTTCAATCACTACACTTGCAATGGACATAATCTACCTTATTACCCGACAAGTAAGTTCTACCTATTCTTTTTTTTTCTGTCTCTTCATTAGTATTATTTTGTCTTCTCAATTGTAATATTTTACATTTTCAAATTTCTGGTTCTCTACCGCCACCCGATATAATTTCTACAGCTCACTACCACTGTTACTGACTTGACCAACACTCAATTTCTAGTCATTTATGCTACATCATCCAACTTATTTGCTCGATTTCAGTTCTTATTTAAATGGCATTATTCTCTACCCGACTTCTACTTAGTATCTACCTGTGATTACCTCTGTTGCTTCCGTGACCTAAGTTGAAACATTTTAGTCAATCATATTACGTCATCTAACTTACTAATTCAATCTTACTTTGAAATAATAGAGAAGATTTGTAGCTCAGGTGGATGATTTGCACTTTGTGCTAAATATGGCGCTGAAGATGTTGTCCAGAAGGACGACGAAAGCTTCGCAACTAAACCAACCAGCTCAGAGAACACTGTTAATTGCAAATCAATCTTACTTTAGTTGCTGTCTGATTAACCTTGTTTCTATATTAGATCATCCTTGTATTACCTGATCAATTATCTAAACTTGACAAACCTCATGTACACACACACCTCATGTAAATTTGTTGCTGGAGGACGATGCAAGTGTATCAGGCGTCATCAACGCTATTCTGAACGCCGCAACCATTGCCTGGATCATATCTGGAGCAGGCGTGGAGGTCGACGTTGTTGGTGGGGTTGATGACCTCACCGGTGGTGCGCTGTTACAATATTCTGGATCACGGGTGTTCGCGTTGTCAGGAGATTCGAGGTCCTTAACTTCTCGCTTTAGTTTACACGAGTTGGGCCGGCTCGCCATGTTCTATAATAGAACAACACAAACAATAATACACGTCAAGCACGCAGGGTAGAGCGGAGAAGCAGAACACTACCGGAGGAAAAGTACTTTATAATTGACACTGAATTACTCCAGCAGAAGTCCGAAAAAATTTACATGTGGGTACAAAGAGCTAGGCTTTTACAGTTCAGCGTCCACCGGTTTTTTGAACTGACGCTTCCTTTCAAATTTGAACCACTACAAGACCCTCTCGCTTCCAAAAAGCTGTCCACAGCGACTTCAGTCTTTCTTTCTTCCCGCCTCGGCATCACCCCTGCAAGAGAAAGAAACACATGGTTATTATGGTTATCAAGATTAGGTGGGGTTTTCGTCGGTGCCTGTCGGTTTGGTCTGGACGGTTTCAGACGGTTGAAGTGCACACAAATAATTATATATAAATGCGATTGTACAGCTAGCTATGTGAATGAATTCGCCGTCGACAAGAGTCTCTTCGCTGAACGTCTTCTCTTTTGCATAAGAAACTAATTTCATTACTGAAATTGTTTGTTATGAATACCTATACTCATTCGACCAAGTTGCCTAATACTCTGTTATGCCTATTTGAACATATATTCGAAAAGATTGCATAATTCTCTCTCTGAAAAAAATGACCATCAACCATTTGGAATAAATCACAAGTTAATTTCAGAATTACAAACACCTGCTGGATATGTAAGAAAACAGCAAAGAGTAGAATAATACAGACTCAGCGTCATTTCAGTGGTATTTGTTCAGCCAATTAAAAGCTAGAATAGCAAAATTTATTTCTTTTTTATTTTTCAAAACATTACACGGAAAATTCGATACTCTCTATAGGATAGGAAGGAAATTCTATCATACATTTTACCGCTCAGGTTTTTTCTTTACATACACTGATATACATATATCTGTTACTTACTCTTTTTTTTGTTGAGTTAATGAGCAAAGCATATTACATTTCTATGAACATGTTCATGTTTAGGCTTTCATATATATATATATATATATATATATATATATATATATATGTATATATATATATATCCTAATTTGTGGACAGATGGAGAAAAGTCGACTATATAAGTCGAAATTATGTTATTCCGCTTGAATTATTATGCCTACTTTTCTCCAGCTTATATATATGAGAAAGCTTTTATATAAAAAAAGTTTTAATCTAACTAAAGGAAAGAGATTGTATGAAAGCCTTCTCTGAACACCCTGAGAGGTTTATCTGTAATCCTACACAAACCGTTTTTCTTGATTTATTCAAACTCACAAAGGGGAGTAAATATGTTTGAATTTTCAGACTACTGCAGTAATTAGAACTAGAATAGACAAACAAGATGAGTCCACATTGCGTTCTTCGTGTTAAGCATATGATTATGCGTTGACATAGAAACCCTCTCATATTATTTGTAACACGTATTTTAGACGAACTTTTAGATCACAGGAAGTTTGGCGATTTTCGGTAGTTTCATTATGATGTTCATTCCTGCCACTATGGTTTCGTTATGCATTTGGAAGTTTCAGAGGAGGCTATTCTAGTGCATAAATCCTTTTAAATTTCTTCCGTTCACCTGTTTGATGGTGCATGATTCCTGCCCTGATACCACGAAAATGATTTAATCAAAAGGAATGTATGTAGCATTCATCATGAAACGATTCATAGTGGATTTCTGGGAAATATTCACATTTTTTGTTAGACGTTAACATCCACTCTACAGATCTACAGAACGGAAATGCAAGTTATTATTGCATTGCACTACTCACCACAAAGAGTGAGTGAATACTTCTATTACCACGATGACCGCTGCACCTTCACTACTCAATAATCAGTTGTTCATTCTCATTAGGTTGTGCTTACTGATGCACATACTTCTCGTGAATCTAATTAAAACAGACAACCGGAGAGAGGTAATAACACATTGAATAAGAGAAATGTTAACAAGTAATTACGAAGACTTGCTGAAATCTGCCAGTCAGGTCACCTTATTTGAGTTAACAAGTATTCTTAGTATAAATCAATTTGTTGGGAAATATTTTAAGTCAAAAACACCGAATAAGGCATATTTGCTTAATTCTGCCACAGAATTCATTAATTTCCATTTCCACCAAGTCTTCTTTCTTGATTTTGATATCTTCGGTGTTCTCTTCATTTTCTCTTCTCACCTCAAAAATCGAACTAACTTGCCTTCAAGCAAATTCCCAGTCTCAACATTTTTCAATATATGCTATAAATGTTTTAACCTATTCGTAGCTTTCAAGCATTACAAGAAGTAAATATCTCTGTGTTGATAAAATCCTCCCACCTGTCCGGTGGATGCTCTGTCAAACATAATTGACTGCTGCAATACTTAAGATTTTCTATCCAGAAAGTTAAGGTCAATTGTAGTAATAATGGTTAAATAGCTGATGGCAATTTTCATCGGAAGATTGTTTTTTCGCAACTTGTGCTTCTTCTGATGGACTGATATTTGCTTTATACAGTATAATGATTTGAGACCTGGAAATTACAGTGTGAACTAATTGTATATCGAAACCAGTATGGACCTCGGTGGGATGAATTTCGGAGCATCGTCCACCCTATGGAATGTGGTCTATCTCTAAGGCTTTTACTTCTTTTCGAGGTAGAGTCATCAGATTGAGGAATATTTAGCAATTTAGGATTTCTACCACTTCGGTAGAATTTTGCTTTATCTTGGACCCATGGAAATAGGACTAACCAAATTCTAAAAGTTAAATAGATAAATTCTTTACTTGTACAATGCTCCGATTATTTCTGATGTTTTTGATCTTTCAATCAATTAAGAAAGTTTCGTTTGAACGACTGCTAACACTTACACAAAACTGAATTCGTGTTCTTTTTTTCTACAATTCTGTTATGCATCAATTTAATGTTGCATTGAGCAAACCAACACAGGCAGAGGCAGAATCTAATATTTTCCTAATCCGTACAAACTATTATTAAATAGTTTCATCACATTTGAATTATGCAGTCGATGTTTTCACTTGTAGGAAATATTGACAGCTGTCAATATTATTAAGGTATGTCTAAATTTTGAGTGGAAATGAGTCAACTGAAGTTGATGAATACTTAAGATTCTTAAATATTTATACCCTTAGAGTAGCCATATAAGACTATTTGGTGTAAAACTTATTTGGCTCTACATTTTCTAAAAAAACAGACAGCCTATAGTCATTTGTAAGTGCTTATTTGGCACTTCTAAAGCAATGATTCCATATTAAGAAACGATGGGATCAATAAGTTACTTTCCAAGGTCTTATATTTCATTTTCTCACAAAGCATCAATACGAATAATGATGACTAATCACGCTGACTCATTTGGTACAAACACTTACCTACAAGTGACCTTCAAACAAGTTCACTTTAATCCATGTACTATTTGGCTACGTACACATACTTATGTATAGTGAAATCTCAGTAGTACAATTGAAGAAACTGTATCTCACACGGCGGAAGGTGAATAAATATCCTTTTTTTAATTTTTTTAAACACGCTGGGAATACTTTTCTTAATTAATTTATAACAGTGTAGTGCATTCAGATTATAGGACCTGTGAGAATTCCGGATTAATTTGATCTGTTAGACTCCCCTATTATCTGAATATTGATCCCAAGCTCGCTGAAGATTACTGGATAAGTTTCCGGAAGCTGAAGTGGAAAATAGTGACCACTGAGGTCCACCGTGTGTCAAGGTGAAGTGGATGCTCAACAAAGACACTGATGAGAGCCGTGGTGTATCACGAATGAACTAAATTTGAATTCAGGGATCACTGGATTCCCGTTAAATTGGCTGAATAGCCAACGAACTTGGTCTCGTAACTTCAATGTGTCGGGTTCGATCCCTGGTAGGGTCATGAGTGAGCACTGCTGAAGAACAGTCGCATACTTCAATGACACAACTGTCCACCGCTTTCTGGTTTTCAGTGACCTCTCAAAATGACTTTCGTTAGTGTCGAGAATCAAACAATTGAAACTTATGCAATGTACATTTGAGGAATACCAACAGATTTCATTACGAAGTGACATCAATTAGAGAACTACTGGAATCAGAGCACACCGGATGATTATTCCACGCTTGCATCTGAGACACAACAGTGTTGTTTACTAATAGACAAACAAACAAGTAAAGTCGACTATTATGAACGTCCTTCGCTTTCTGGATAACCGCCACCTATTAATACGCACATGTAATCTAGCTAATCGATAGTTCGAAAATTCCATGAAAATCACTTTCTACACAATAATAGTAATACTCATAATGCTAATAATGGTTTCATAAAATATCAGAAAGTGTGAAAATGTATTTCTCCGAGTTATCATGTGGCGAAAATCCTTCAAAATTCATTGAAATTTTCTAATGATTCAAGGTTATGTCACAACTGCTTTATTATTTTCCTACTCACGTCGTTCCACAGATTGAGGATTAATCATGGATGACGTTAAATGTTCAAAGCCACTTCTAAAGTACCCGCTAAGCAAAGTAACTTTCTAACCACTGCAGGACATCTTTTCATTATCTCAGCTCGAGTGATTACTGAAGTGGTATCAGTTGAAATTCACGTTAACTCAAGCATCACAATTATGGATTGTATTAAAAATAACAGAGCTTGTCTCCGAGACAGGAAGAGAGGTTACGTCTTTTGGTCACATGTAAGCTCTCAAGATTCTACTGCTCACACGATAAGTTCTACTTGAATTCAAATACCAAGTATGCTCTGATTTTTTAAATTAAATTGTTAATAAACATGTAAGTGAGTGATAAGACTTTGTGACAATTACCAGCATCTATTTCGTCATAGTACGAAAGGGAAAAGGATTCTATAATTCGAACACTTTTCGTAAAAGAAGTGGTATTACAGAGTTTATTATACTTTGGATTCTACACATTTACAGTGAGAAGTGAGAGGAAAAGTGAGGCAAAGTGAGAACCCAATTATTAGTGGGATAAATACCCACTTTATTCACTCATTCCAATTGTTGACTGAATGACCAACTTTCAATTTCTAATCTGTTCTAATAACTAGACTAGTGATTTGATATATGAGACAAAATCTCCTCACTCATTTACATATTCACTCCCACTAGCCACCTGGTGTTGCACAAGACACAGAATCATTGGTGTCTGTCCAGTGACAGGATGCAAATAACTGCCCGACTAATACATTCAAAATTTATTTCATGTCATAAAAGAGTAGAATGAAAACCGAAAAAAATTATATCTCCAATATACGAACTTTCATTAATATCTTGTGTTTATTGATCGCTAAGTGTTTGCAAAATTAAAGAGAAGTTTATGCAGTGCTGGAACTACGAGGATCGGGCTGAGATTTTAGTAGTCAGCGATTGATTTATGGTCCGATGAACACTACTTTTCATCTTCTGCCGACTATGTTTTCATATAATATACCAGTTGGTAGCCATAACGACAAAATCAATTCACTGATGTTTTCTATAATGGCTCCAATTTCACGCAGTGTAGTACTTGTCTGATATCATTGTTTTTAACCAATCTTACTTTTTGTCGTCATAATCATTGAGCTGTAGGCAGAATTATTAGAATAAGCTTCAATAAGCTGATTAAACTGAGTAACTTAAGGACTTTCATACCTTGCACAATGTATATACACTTACTTTGTGATTTCTTGTAAATCACGTTTCACGGACGGTGATTTTAGTGTTACAAGGAGAGTTTGCTAATGTCGTGTCCAACATTCCCTCCTTTACAAGATCAGTACTCGCTCGCATCACTGGTACAGGAGACATTCATGGAATACTGTTTATCGAATTAAATGTCACACAAAATATTTTTTTCATAGCCACATCAAGGATCAGTCATAAATAATAAACAACTGACACCTGTTTGACATACTGTAAACATATTGACCACCGCCTATAACCAATAAACAGAATCCAGGATTTTCAACTTCCGCTAGCATATTCCCTTCTCTGATCACCAAATGGTGTTAGTAGTTTTACTTTCTAAACAGGATATTCATGTTATGATGCTGTAATGGATAATAATTACACAGTTAGCTGAAACATGAAGTAAGCGTCAATATTTTGGTTAGATAATTCAAGAGGGAGTTACAAAACAATTATGCCGTTACAATGAGTGCACAAAGTGAAATTATAGACATTCTCTTTTGATTAACATTTGAATATATACAAAGCGTACAGCCATGATAGAACATGACAGGAAACAGGACAAAATAATTGAATGACGTGTTTATGAATTCATATTGATAACAAATCAGGTTTCAAAATATGATTTAAAATCAGCGGTGTGAGCGAAATTATGAACACTACGGATAAATAAACAAATAAATGACGTAATTTCTAGGGCTGTCAAAGCGTAATTACAAAATAGTAATTATAAGAATAATAATAGAGGTAATGTGGTGAGAATACGATTTGAATAATTAATTAAATTAACACCTATGATGATGTAGGTGTATGTCCACCATGTGAATTTCACTTAACCGATGAATATATTTCTACATTTTCAACTACACGTAATAACTGCCTCACCCAACAACGCAAGTGGTAGTTGGTTCGAATTCCAACCGACGAACTCCCAAACCTCAATTAGTAGATAGTAAGGCGAGTAAAGAGGTAAGGTTGAGTGTGAGGCTAGCAACTCCATCGCCTAAACACACCACTGAAACTGAAACTTCGAGGAACGAAGTTTGAAGCCATATATTCCACTATGAACGCTAAGGAATAAAACAGAAATATTTAGAAAACAGCAGACATTTCCAGACAATATTTACTTCCAGAAGAATATCTGATTTATTTGGTTAGTGTCTATACCCAGGGTAAATAGCCTACCACTAAATCCATAGACAGTATAATAAAGTATTTCATAGGAAAAGGAGATATTCTATTTGCTAACAGATATTCTATGACATAGGACACATTTACTGGATTCATTATCTCCACTTTTCAAACACATAGACAAAGAGCCCAATATTACTGCACTTCACGTTACCATTCAACACATTTCAGCTTCTAGTTGAAGGCTACAAAAAGGTAAAATTTAAATGTTAGTTAAACAGGATAGTCAAGTATTGGTTTGTAGGGATTTGATTGATTGGTTACAGGATTTCATCATGAGCTGACATTGGTTAGAGAACCATTGGAAAACCTGGGAGTACTGGACAGCTTTTTCGTGCTAGTTTGGGGCTCTTCAGCAGCACGCATCCGCCGGTGTTCGAACCCACAACCTTTCAGTTACAAGGCCAGCGAGCTCGTAGACCATTAAGCCACTAAGAGCCCCAAAACTAGTACGAAACAGCTGTCCAGTACTCCTAGGTTTTCCAATGGTTCTCTAACCAGTGTCAGCTCATGATGAAATCCCGTGACTAAACAGGATAGTGTTTCGAGCATAATTTATTGCTCATCATCATATCAATGTATTAACATGGCTTCGAGGTTTACTTTGCATATTTTTTCTCCCATCCCTTTGTTAATCTTTATAGTTTTCAATATCCACGGTATATTTGCTGAATCATTTCAACTCCACGTGTTCAGTGTTGATTCGATGAACACGGATTTCATTGAATGACCCTTCTCTCCACCTAACTATGTCACTTACTCATATCTTCACCTTATCCCACTCTGCTATGAGACTGAATGCAATTGACTGCACTGAAATGGCTGAGTATTTTCATGACTTATTTAACTTAGTAAGGCCAGTCATTCTAGGTTTAGCTAAATTCATATGTTCCGATAATCTTATATAATGAACCAAGTCCACTGGTTGCACCTATGTAATTGACCTCACAGTCACTACACAATATTTGGATAATTATGCTATATTCTCAGTTGGATCCATGAAGTCCTTTCACTGACAATGTTCTTCCCTGAGTCAGCTGGTTGGTTTAAATGTCAATTTAATTATAAGCTTATTCAGAATAATATGCAGTGTTCAGATGTTCTTTCTTTATGTTGGAGTATTGTCGATGCTTCAAATTCCTTATTATTTATATTATTTACGTTACCGTTCTCATTTTCTCATGGATCTCCGTACATCTTGAATAGAATCTTGTATATCCTTATACACTGAGAATGTTTTCTTTTTATTTGTTTGATTTCTTTGTTTGCATTTAGTGACTTGCTATGTGGATTCCTGGCATCAACATCTTCCGGTTATCAATACTATATCACTGAATGTTACATAAAATAAACTTATGAAGTTATAATCTAACACATTGGCCTAATTCCACACTTACATTAATTGGTGGGAAACGTCAACTGTTTAAACAAAAGGAGAAATCTGGTATGACGTTTATAGTAAAGATAACGTCTGAGGAGATTTATGCTTTTACTACAGATTCTGCATACTATGATTTCCCTAACCCACCCGGTGGTCTCGAAAGCCTCACATAATCTCAGAGATCCAGTTAATTCAAATTAATCTATACAGCTCCGATTGACAGTCAGTGTTTACACGACTTCCACTCACTTTATTTTATTACTTCAGTGTTGCTGGGTTCAAAATGTGAGAGATGTACATACATAAGACGTTATTTTTGTTGTCTGAGTAAAAGGATCTTTAAAGTCATACAGTGAATTTCATTCATAAAATGACTATTCATTCACCTTCTATTTATTTCACATCTTCGAAATAACAAGAGTTGTCATCTGGTTTGCGTGAAGCAGAAACATTCCTGCTAACATACAGAACACACAATCACATTTCTTCGTTACTTCCGTTGTCATCCACGAATATTTATTCTAATGAATACACTGCTCGTGATTGTCAAAATGATTGTTTTTAAATGCCATTGTACAGCAGTGGGAGAAAAGTGACTGTTAAGAGAGTGTTCATTGAACTGGCTACTCTCCTCCTTCCAACTAATACTATTACTTAGAATCTATTGAGTTATACAGATAGACATTTATGTACTGTTATTGTTATTGATTACTATTCCCTTGAGTTCTCAGTGGAACATGGGGATTCAGTAGCAGATTTCCACCTCACCGATTGTTCTCTGCAATCTTCATTAAGCTAGCGTCACGACTGCCTACAAGCTTCTGTTTCCTCCTAACACGATGTGCACAATCTTATCCCCGGACATACACGATTCAGGTAGCACTGGAGTACGTTCCTGTCACATGATGTTAATGAATCGTCTCTTCAGAGTACCGTCAAATCATCTCCACTTGTTTCTGTGTATTTGTGGAGTGATAAGTTCTTTGTTGATTTGTTTCCAAAGTCGCTTGTTGGTAATCCTTTCTGGCTGGTGGCCACCTGATCTTGAGTATGGCGGGGAAGCATCTGTTGTTAGAAGTCTCCAGCAGTCTATTGGAAATGCCTTTTGTTGACGCATGAGCGAAGTCTTTTATTCATCAATTTTATCTGAGATCTCAAATTAAGTCGGTACATCTCACTCATTTCATAAAGCCTACATCATTAACTGTTGTGAGTTTTGTTTTGAGTTATTCTACTGATTAAATATGAGATATCCTTTTTTTCCAAACAGAAGGTGTTTAACAGGAAAAGATAATCTGACGTGAATAAAATGCTCTTGGGTTTCTTAATTTTCGTGTCTTCATTTATTCACTATATTGTCGTATGAAGATTTTGTTAATATTGAACATAATTTTCAATTTTTAGCTTAGAAATAGTTTTATATTTGAAAAGTTATTATCTATGTATGTATTTGGAAAATTTAATGGTAGTGCATGAAGTCAACAGGTAGGAAAACGCGAAACGATCACTACCATCATTTTTGTGTACTTCACAATACGTGAATTCTCGTCTGAAGTGTTTTAAGAGCTGTGTCTAGTAGGTCTCAGAGTAGGCTGCTTAATTGCATTTTAAATGTAGGCTGCAGCCTTCAAAGTACCAGGAATCATTGCTTGGAAGACCTCATTTAGACAGTTCAATATATAGTACAATGATACAGATTGCTATTTTAAACACTGTACCTCCTGCTCATTTGAATAATATCTATTTATCAATATTTTTGACTGTGTAGTGCATAGTCACACACTGAACTCCCTACGATAAAGAGAATATACCATTTTTACCATTCATTCAATTTTGTCATTTTGTGTACTTTTTTATTATGCACTCTCTTCTGGATAAGTGTTTGTTTCTTTTCATTTCAAGCAAATCTCATGTTTCATCCTTACTAAGAATGCATAGGGATCGATTACTATGAACTCTTGTCTTAACAGTCTTAACCTGTTTCGCATTTCACATTGTTAATTTTGAATATAAAGCTATTGGGATAGAATACTGACATATACATACATCTCTCATTCCTTTATGAATTAAGGTTGACCCGTAAGAGAAGTGGAACTGAAATATGATAACTAGATAGATGTCTCCTTCAAACTTATCTAAAATTATGACGGCAGACCATTAATACTTCTTTCTTTTTCCCTTCACGTTCCCAAGTGGAACATAGGGCTTCAAGCTATTGGCTTGAAGTTTCTGTAGCAGTGGTGATTATTTTTACAGGATCGGGTTGATAGCCTCATGCCCAACCTTTCCTCTTCACCAGCATTATTTCTGACTGAGCGAGGTAAAGGATTGCGTCGGCCGGGGATCGAACCCCGAACCATGTGCATGGTCGGCGAGCGTCCTAACCGCTATACCACCGACGCATTTTTACTTCTACTGCTTACATTTGCGATCAGATGTATTCATCAAATACATGAATAAACTGACATATGTAACCCAATGAAATACATCGTATATGTGAATGAAACTGTACCTTGAGATAAATTAGAAGCTGACCTCATTTGTACTTTTAAAACAAGTCCAATTTGTTAACGATTTGGGAATAATCACGTGACTGTAGCATCATTTCCATCAAGTGATGAATTTATTTTCTTCCCATTCACAGAAAAATGAACAACTGATAATCTAATTAGAGTTGGGAAAATTATTTTAAAAATAAAATATCTTTATACAATGAGATCTCTGGGAGCGAACCAACCAGGAACCGATTGTGAAACAAAAAGGCAGGAAGAAATGGAGACGGATTGTCCATACTCTGAGGAAACCAGCAAGTGACATCACTAGACAAGCCATTGCTCGAGTGGAACCCGAAAGGGAAGCGGCGAGTTGGTGGTCAGTGCAAGGGTGACTTGGAGGAGGTCATGTGAAGAGGAGATGAAAACGTGTGGGCAGACATGGAGCCAGGTGAAGACTCTAGCAGAGAACCGAGCGCAATGGAGGCGCATGGCTGAAGTCTTATGTTCCTCTAGGAATCAAAGGAAACAACAATAATAATAATACAATTTGAAACACTGACTGTTGATGAACTATGACGAAGATATTGCTGTGAAAGGATAACTACAGGATATTTCATCTTGGTTTGGTGATAGAAATTCCCTCAGCTAGTATGCAGAATGAATTCACAGATCCTGATGAAAATGTGAGAAGATAAGGCAAAATTAATGTCAAAAGTGAAAATTAAATGAGTACTTCCATCATAGGATAAATTTATTCGATAAAAGAACTCAGTCATACACTATTATATTACTGAGTACGCTTCGAGTACAATTTATTTCTTAGAATCATATCAAAGCATTTATATTTCTTATCGTTTGATATTTGTGGGAGTAATATTTCGTCATTCTCACCGTACTTGTTAGGTGTAGATTCGATGAATAATGACTGTGAGGTTAACTTCATAGGTCAGACGAGTAGATGTGGTGGTAGTCAGATTATTGGAATATAAGGATTTAGTTAAATGTGGAAGGAGAGGTTGATCACTAAATTTCCGTTCATCTCATCGAAATGGGAGTGATGCAAAGCTAGCATCAAATATCAAGGAATAAGAAATAATGGAATTATAAAAGGGAAGATTAAAAGTTATGTGAGTGTCTCGATACGAATCGGAGCAATAAATTTTACTCGAAACATAATCACTAACTAATACTGAGGCACTGTGTTCTTTTATCAAATAAATTGATCTTATGATGGGGTTGTACTCTATCACAGTACCCAAGTTTCATTCTTATATCCAATGAGCCCTGTTTCTTAAGCATTACAGCTACGAAATTCAAAGGAATGACGGATGTAGAATCCGGTATTCTGTCTGATTCAAATGTAACTGGAGTTTGTCTGTAATTTAGGACAAGACTAAAGGTAAATTCATTTGCATTACTGGCAATCATTTCAAAGTTTATAATCCACTAAGTGAAAGTAGTGATCAATGGTATTTTTTTTAAGATTTTTGAGAGAGTAATTGAAATTTTAATGGGCATACCATGCGTGAGACTAATGACCTTTTGCATATTTGTTGAAATGACCTTCTGCCACGTCGACCATAATTGGAAGTCTGTATTCATTCACAGATTTCAAAGCATAAAATTCATTAACTATTTTAACATTAGCCTAACCAGAAGTTCAGGTTTCATATTTCACTTTTGTGCTTACACATTTTAGCATATGTCATATTGTTATTATTATTATTACCTTATTCAGAGCAATAGAAGATGCTGTGGAGAAGTTGTCTCATAAACACATAGAGCATATTCAATCCTATGATCCTAAGCATGGTTTGGACAATCAACGACGTCTAACTGGTAATCATGAAACAAGCAGTATGAATGACTTTTCATCTGGTATGTTAGCATTTGTAACTAAGACAATATTAAAACCTTCCCTTTGTGAATATGATTTCTTGTAATCTAATTTTTGCGGAATAATCATAATCAGGTTCTACAGTAATATATATAATAGTGAATGAATTTATGTTATTAATATCAGCGTATTTCAGGTCGATAGCATCAACATAACACCACATGCTGAATAATAGAGAAATTAGGAAAGGTAATTATACAAATTCATGTACTCATAGTCTTCACTGAAGGCCTGCCAGGGCGGTAGTAATGGTTGGACATGCTTCTTCTGCACACAAAGCACTACTTGTTTTACGCGAATTGCGACAGCTTCATCTGTTTTGAGTATGCGGTACCTGGATATTTTTGGCAATTTATTTAGTACTCGGTAGATGATGGAGAAGAATTCTCCAACGTTGCCTTTGTGACCGGCTTAGACCAGGTGGTCTAAAATCGAATCCTTCTCTATCATTTACCGGGCACCAAAACAACTGATAAAAATATCCAGGTACCGCATACTCCAAACAGATGAGGGCATCACGATTCACCGGAAACAACCAGTGCCTTGTGTGCAAAAAAAGCTGGCCCAGTCAATCACTACTGCTGTCCTGTCTGGCTTTTAGTGAACACTATGAATTCATGAATTTATACTATTATCTCTCTCTCTGATATTTCTGATATTCGGTGTATTGTTATGTTGATGCTATCGGCCTGTAATCCATCGATATTAATATTGATTCGATATTATTTAAACAACATCACTGTTTCTGATAATACCAATTATGTATGTATAGCTGTAGAACCTGATGAAGAAAGGGTTATAGAAAAGAATATTCTTTGTTCAGTAACCATACTTTTGAGAACATTCGCCATCAACACTTTTCTCCTGTGAGAATATCTGTTTTTTTTTAAAAACAACACGTTAACTAAAGTAATATATTTTCCTTTTCAATTCATCTTCCATGACAAGCCCTCAAATAATACAAACATTTTATAGATAAAAGTTATACCAATCATAATTATAGCATGTCAGTTACTTGATAGAAAAACCATCAAATGAAGATCATAATTATAAGATAAAATTACCTAACATCATTCTTAACTTGTAGGATGATGATAATTTAGAAAAGTTGATGAATTTGTCAGTTGTTCATTAATTATATGACAGAATTTAGTGCAGAAAGAAGAGTCATGTATTATTTGTTTTTAATTTAGTTTTCTCCTTTCCGTTGATTGATTTGACTGAAATGTTCGGCCTCTGTTGAAATTTCGGTCCCTATCAGTCTCCAGGTCAAGTCAGTTCTTCTAAACGGACCAGAAACTTGGTGGCGGGTCACAAAGAATATTTCCAACAGCCTGTTACAGACCTTTATCAACAACTGTCTTCGCTCAATACTCAACATCAGATGGCCGGAAAGAATCACCAACAAGAAACTATGGGAACAAACAAAACAAGAACCAAACGCCCAACAAATATGCAGGAGAAAGTGGAGATGGATTGGACACTCGATGAGCTGAGGAGGCCGCTGGGTGACATCGCGCGTCAGGCCATAGCTCGAGTGGAACGGGAAAGGGAAGCGTCGAGTGAGACGTCCATGGGTGACATAGAGGAGGTTGTGTGAAGAAGAGTTGAAACAGTATGTACTTACATGGACGCAGGTGAAAAGTACAGCAGAAGACAGAAGCAAGTGGAGGTGCGCAGTTGAAGCCCTATGTTCCACTAGGAATCCAAGGGAACAATAATAATAGTAATCACAATCAGTCTCCAGGAAAATCGAAATTGAATTGAAAACAAATAAAGAACTGTAACATGTTGCAGTCAGGAGAACTAAGCTTTGGCGGTTGAGACGATGTGTACTAGGTTCAAATCCCGGTAGGGAGACCATCACTCACTAGGAGTGCAGATACATTCGGATGACGAGTACGAAACAAGACGAAATAAGCATCCCCACTGGATCCCACTGCCAGCCACCATCCATCAGAGTTGCTTCACTAGTCAAATATATTAGCTTAAATATCATCAGTAATAATAAAAAAGAAGTATTGAGTTAGTAAGGAGGATAGGGTGTATCAGTGGTTCCGAGGTAGAAAGCTCGCCAACCACACAGCACCTGGTCCGGGGTTCGATCCTCCCAAACCTTGCTAAGCCGGTAATAAGCTCGGTAAAGAGGGGAAGGTTGGCCATGAGGCTAGCAACCTCACTCCGTAAAAATAAAACCAATGCTATTGAAACTATTGAACTGTAGCTTTAAGCTCTATGTTCCACTCAGAACGTAAAGGAATAAAATAATATAATAATAAGGTGGATAGGGGAAAGAGGTTAGTTTTACAGTTGCGTCTATTTTATATAGATGACTAGGGTAGGCAAATTACTCCTTTGATTTTAACACCAGAGTAATTAACAAAGCGAGATATGAGTTCCTTAGTTAGTGTATAATTTAAAATTTATCACCTTAGATTGCTTTCAACATTTTTCAAGTGTGAAGGGTAATAATGTAACACTACTCTAAGTTTGGCAAATTAAGAGCAAATATGGAAGTCTTCCAACATTAAGCTAGAATGTGATGACTGGCAACTGCGTCTCATCCTTAGCTTAGGAAACATTTATCGCAATTTCATATAAGAAGATGTCAGTTAAATTTTCAAAAAAACAACAGCGTTCAAGTACGTGTTACAGTTTTACAGAGGATGTCTTTTGAAGAGTTCACCAATGAACGTAACCATAGATCTGTACACTTTTTGATGTAACAGTAGAATTTAGGCACTCGAGGAAGGATGTTATTCCCTGTTACGTAAATTTATTTGATATAACACACAGTAATACAGTATTAATCCTGTTATTAGTCCTATATAATTGTTTTTTATGTGAAATAAACTTATCTGTTATCGAATGCACTTTTTCGTTTCGCATTCATTTTTCAGGGAGCCACTTTATAATCAAATTATTAATACGCATCACTTCTTTTTGTTTCAAACACATCCATCTATAGGTGTCGCAAACAGAGGTAGTAGTGTACGTATTCCACGACAAGTTGCTGAAAATGGTTATGGTTATTTAGAAGACAGACGTCCATCGTCCAACTGTGATCCATACATCGTCACTAGAATGTTGGTTGAAACCACATGTCTTTAATAATAATTATTACCAACCCGAAAGAAATACATTTTATCAATCCTTATGTGTGTAAGTGTGTCTGTGTGAGTTTGTCTTACCTTCATAGACTCATTTTGTCCAGTGTGTCAAAGACTACTGACAGTCATCACTTCAGCCATCATCAAGAATCCCATTCATCCTCCCTTTCATTCCTGTCCATCATCATCATAACCTGCAGCAATAATATAATTTTCTTCTCTTCTTCGTATACACATATAATGTAGTTCACTTAGTAATTGTTTCAAAAATGTAATTGTATTCACCGTTTAAAACAACAAAAAAAAGAACACAAACTGAAACATTGAATGTCAGCTGACCATTTAAAATCAATAATCATTAATGCACATAATAATTTACTGTTCGTCATTTGAAATGACCACTGGTGGTTTTCATGTTCAATGAAGTAATAATACATTTTATTGAATGTGGCGTGTGGCTATCAAAATTAAGATTATTCTATTAGTCATGTCATATCATGTTATGTCATACTATTATTTAATTTTCTTTTTTTTATATATGTATCATCATTAAAGTTAAACCAGAAATCGTGACAATAATGCAAGACAGAATTTCACACATCCTGGATAATAATAATAATGATTTTGAAATTATTTTGTTCTCACTTACATTGAGAGCTAAAATATGATTGGGGATTACCATACTTTAGCATAGAGGGATTAAGACCATGAAAGTTGGAGGGGTTGAACGAACTTTTTTTGTACACAGAGATCTGGCTTTTCTGTTTCGATAGCCAAAGCCTCAGCAATACAGATGAGTCGGGTACGTAGTGATTTCGGCAAATTACTCTTTGCCTTGTAGATGACTTTGAAGGCGGAGGCTATAGAGATAGGGTGATCATTATCGACCAGATGTTCAATGATCGCGCTTCTCATTGCTGCATTTCCACCTTTTCGTAACCATGCAGGATAGTGTCCTTGCTCCCTCTTGGACAAAACTCGAGTCGAATGACCGATATACCTAGCTCCACACGAGCAGGTGAATTGATAAACACACATAGAGTTGGTCAACAGCGGGATCTTGTCCTTCAGGTTACTAAATAATAATGGTCGACTAGTAAAGGCTATTCTCAGAGATGCAGCAGGGAATTTTATTTCAGGGACTGTGATATCTTTCGTTTCATGATATCGGAAGCTAAGTCCCCTTTGAATTCCAAGCTCATGTAAAGTATCTTCTTGGGTACGGTTGATAACTCACGTTTTTTAGGATTTGAAGGGATATTCTTATCTATAAAACGTGGTGGAAATCCATTTTCTATTAGGATTTTCCTCAAGATGTATAACTCATCTTCCACAGTATCAGGGCTACATATGCGCCGAATACGAGTGGCAAGCGACCGGATCAGGTTTCGTTTTCGACCAATGGGTACCCAGCTGTAGAAATTTGTCAGCTGACCATTCCATGACAGCTTAAGATAAATTGATCTCTTCAGAGTTCCATCGGTCCTCCTTGATAAGTTCACATCGAGGAAATGAATGCTAGACTTGTTCTCCATTTCGAGTGTGAATTTTATCGCCGGATGGCAACCCTTAAATACATCTAATATATCATTGAAGTTACAATCACTATTACAAATAATAAAGGTGTCATCTACATACCGGATGGCAACCCTTAAATACATCTAATATATCATTGAAGTTACAATCACTATTACAAATAATAAAGGTGTCATCTACATACCTTTTACACATTTGAAAGCTTTGGATTATAGGCTTCAGCTGACCATTTTCTAGACTGGACATAAAACATTCTCCAAGGAGAGGACCCAAGGGAGAACCCATTGCAATACCATCCTTCTGTCTGTAGATCGCTTCATTGAAAGTAAACTGTACATTCAATGTACATCTCAGAAGTAGTTCTTTCAGATCTGTAGTGGGTATACCTGTATTCAATTTGTTGTGTTCTATATATTTGCATATAAAACATATAGTTTCTGTCAGTGGAACGTTCGTAAATAAGGATTCTACATCCAAAGACAATATATGTTTATTCGACGCATTTATATCCTGTATACATTCAGCAAATTGGAAGGTGTCCCGAAGGGAATGATTAGATAGCTGTCCCCTGACAGTTTCGAGGATTTCAGCTAGCCACCTAACTACTGTATGATAGGGCGATCCAGACATATGCAAGATAGGGCGGAGTGGAAGGCCAGCTTTGTGTATTTTCGGTAGACCGTAAAGTCTTGGTATTAGAGATCCTGTTGATTTGATCTTTTCGAATAATTCTTCACGAATGAGATGATTGTTCTTCATTCTTTTTAAAGTCTCCATAAGTTGTTTGTCAATTAATTCCATCTTATTTTTCTCGTTCGGCTTCGAGAATTTACTGCTGTCTGAAAGTAGACATGACATTCTTTCGATATAATCTGTCCGATCCATAATAACAACACCTGCACCCTTGTCAGGGCGTGTTAATAATATATTTTCGTTATATGACATTAATTTGCTCTGGCACTTGACATTTAACTACGATTATAATCACAAACATTTTAGTTTCAATTGCATTTCATATTATTATTATTATTTTATGCATTCACACCTATGTTTCAATTCCCTCACGATTGTACAGCTTGATGATAAATTCGTTGAAAAGAGTCCCTTCGCTGAATCATTTGTTTTGACTTTCTATATGTTACAATGGGAATTTTCCATGTTTTATTTATAACACAGAATTTGTATCTTATAAATGGTATTGACTGAAGTCACTTTGAAATACAGTGTCATAAAACTTGAAAATATGAAATACCTTCGTGTTAACGAGTAGTTAAAGCGGTTACACATAATATCTGAACACAACAAACCGTACTGTGTTTCTAGATCTGTAACGTACTTAATTGGCCAAGTAGGCTATGAGAAAGAGTTCAACATTCCAGTGATGTAGAAGTGATTATACCGAGAAAAATCAGCACTCACTAACCTATTAGAGCTTAAACAGTGATATCCTAAAGTTGAGTCAGTATTTTTAAAGAAATATAGAGTACTCACGATGGTGCCGTAGGTGTATGCTGATGGATTTACAAGTGGAATAGAAGGGAAAAATTTTGATAGTTCAGAAAATGATTCTCCATTCATTTGAATTTTAGATTTTCCAATCGATTGATTGGGCTGAAGTGCTCGGTTTCAGGCTGACATGTCGGCTTCTCGTGCAGATGCTTCGACGATGTCTGGGCATGTAATTAGAAGTTAATTGGTGAATAGTGACTAGCAGTGGAATCCAGGATGCGCATTTCGTCCTATTTGGGACTCGTCCGGTGGATGTACCTGCGTTCACCAGTCAATAAGTGATGAAGTTGCCACCTAGGCTCGAACCCAGTGCCCATTTTTATCCACTAGACCGCTTGGGCTACGAGAGCCACCTCATGTCGGAACATCATCACTCACTGACTGGGGAATGCAGGTACATCTAGCTGACGAGTCCCAAATAGGACTAAATGCGCATCCTGGATTCCACTGCTAGTCATCATCCGCCAATTAAATGATTCTCCAGTTTGTAAAACCAGTAGTAGTTATTGGCCAACTGTAACTCACTGCAATTATGACCTAAGTCACGCGAAGTATTTGTTTCATTTAAAAGTTTTCACTATTAGACAGTGTATGATCGAATAAATCATTCTCTGATGAAGACTATTACTTGTTTTAGTTGCCCCTGAGTGTTTCATACTTCGCACTCTTACTGTCGGATACATGTAATGCCTAGTGACTGATAAGTGATATAGCTATCGATCAGCTGTACAACACGGTCAATAGGCTGAGGGATGTAACACTGCTATGGACTGTAGTTCAAAGCTGTTTAATTTTAGATATTACCAGAAAATACTTTAAGTGATGAAGTTCAAAATATATTGATTTTCAGAAATTATGCAAGATAATTTCAATGATTTTGGACACAGTATGTGGCTCTTAATGTTTTTACCACAGAACACTTCTTCGGTGATTCCGTAATAGAATACTCACCAACTACGCACAGTGTCTGGGGTTCGATACCCGGCTAACGAACTCCTAAACCTCGCTTAGTCTGTAGTAAGCTGGGTAAAAATGGAAGGTTGGATGTAAGGCTAGAAACCTCACCTCGTAGAGAAAAACACCCGTGCTACTGGAACTTCTAAACTTTAAGGCTTATGCTCCACTCGGAAAGCAAAGAAATAAAATAATAACTACCGCAAAATATTTACTCCTTGGAAAAAGTGTCAGGTGAAGTTTTTTAGCGATTAGAAACTTGTCGCGGAATGTACTACTGTGTTTTAATAGCTCAGGCGATTTTAGCTTCATTTTCTACACAAAAGATGGATCAGTGGGATAAAAACTATTTTGTTTTTAAAAAGTGTGCGTGGGTACAAAATACTATTTAAAGGCGTAGCTGCTGATTGATTTAAACAACGCAAAAGGCATTGAAAATGATGTATTATGTAGGCTGGAGAATTCTGTTGCCTAATAATTCTAGTAAACTGTGTTATACCCTACAGGTTTTAAAGTTACCTATAATTAGTGACAATCCTTAAAATTGCAGTCCACTACGACTTTATCTTCTTTTTTTTTCTACAGCAACTGAAAAAGAATAAATAAATGCTGAAGCCAAATTTCGGTTAATAATTTCTGAGTTTAAGCATTAAAACAAGAGTGGAATTTAAGCACTATGGTAGAATGTAATTCCATGTTCGATAGGTATATCTGATATAATGCACAGTGATACACTATTATTATGAGCAGTAAATTATTCTTGAAACGTTCTCAGAAAATAATACTGCATCATTGGTTCTTCAATTATCAATAATTGGGTGACGTTTCAAGCACGATTTATTACTTATAACCATATCAATGTAATATGATTGTCAATTGAATATTGAATCCATCACACAAGTAAGCGAACACCTAATACGACTGAGTGTGCAAATATTACGAGAAAAATTCAAGTGAATATTAAGAGGACAGAGGTGATGAAGATACTCAACCAACAGAATCAAACACCAGTCAGCATCAACGGGAGGAATCTAAAGGAAGTTATATATAGTGCGTTGGTGGCACAGCGGTTGGGACTCTCGCCGACCATGCATATGGTCCGGGGTTCGATTCCCTGCCGACGCACACCCGATATCTATGGTCGGCCTGCGAAATTTGGGCTACCGATATCCATGCTGAAAATTCCATACTTGTACTGAAAATACGGTGTGGCATCAAGCTGTAACCAAAAATAAAAAAATCTTTCGCTTATCTAGACAGTATCATTCCAAATACAGGATGTCAAATGTAGGACGGTAAAAGCAAGACAGACTTTCACCAATTTAAAATTAATCTAGAGATCTGCTTCATGCCACATGATAGACAGCATCTAGATCTCCAAGACTAATATCAAATCAGTGCTCCTACATTCATCAGAGATTTGGCGCGCGCGTCACGAAAAGCATTTCCGACAGACTGCCAGTGACTTCTAACAACATCTGCCTGCGCTACATACTCAAGATCAGGTGGCCAACAGCCAGAAAGGATTAACAACAAGCGACTTTGGAAACACATCAACAAAGAACCTATCACTCCACAAATACACAGAAACAAGTGGAGATGATTTGAAGATACTCTGAAGAGACGGTTGATTAACATCATGTGACAGGAACGTCCTACAGGGCTACTTGAATCGTGTCTGTCCATGTAAGAGATTGTGCACATTGTGTTAGGAGGAAACAGAAGCTTGTAGGCAGTAAGTAAGTGGAGATCTGCTACTGAAGCTCCGTGTTCCACTGAGAACTCAAGGGAATAGTGATCAATAATAATAACAATAACAGTACATAAATATCTTTCAGTTTAACCAAATAAATTCTAGGTAACAGGCTTAGCTGGAGGGATGAGAGTAATCATTTTAATGAACATTCTCTTTACAATGACTTTGTTCCCACTGGTGTACAACGGCATTTACATACACTCATTTTGACAATCACAAGTAGTGTATTCATTAAAATAATTACTCGTGGATGACAACAGAAGTACAGAAGAAATACGATTCTGTGTTCTGCATGTTAGCAGGAATGTTTCTGCTTCTCTCAAACCAGATAATTACTCTTGTAATTTCGAAGATGTGAAATGGATAGCACGTGTATAAATAATCATTTATGAATGAAGTTTACTGTGTGACTTGAAAAATCTTTTAATATGGGGGACAACAACATCTTATGTATATAAATCTCTCAGATTTTGAACACTGCAACATTGAAGTAATAAATAAAGTCAGTGGAAGTCATGTATTCACTGATTATCAGTTTGAGTCGTATAGATTAATATGAATTAACTGGATCTCTGAGATTGTCTGAGGCTTTCAGGACCAATAAATGTGGAGTGGAAATTATACCATGCAGAATCTGTCGTAGAAGCATAAATCTCCTCAGCGGTTATCCTCACTGCAAACGTCATTCCATGTTTATTCCTTCCTTTAAACATTCGACGTTCTTCACCTGTTGATTTAAGTGTAGAATTTGGACACTGTGTTAGATCATAATTTCATAAGATTATCTTTTATAATATTCAGTGACATAGTATTCACAACTGGACGATGTTAACCCCAGGAACCCAACTAGCAAGTCAGAAAGTGCAAAAGATGAAATCACACAGATGAAAACAGAACATTTGCAGTGTATAAGGATATGCCAGATTTTATTCAAAGTGTACGGAGATCCATAAGGAAAATGAGAACGGTAACGTAAATAATATATATAATAAGGAATTTGAACCCTCGACAATACTTCGACTTAGAGAAGTAGCATCTGAACTCTGCATTTTATTCTGAATAAGCCTATAATTAGGTTGGTATTTAAACCAACCAGCTGACTCAAGGAAGAAAATTGTCGGTTGAAGGACCTGATAGATCCAAATGAGAAAATGATATAATTATCCAAATACCGTGTAGTGTCTGTGGGGTGATTTACATAGGTCAAACCAGTAGATCGAATTTAATAAATTAGATTATCCAAACAAAGCAATTAGGTAAACCTAGAATGATTGACCTTACTAAGTTAGATAAGTCATGAAAATACTCAGCCATTTCAGTGCATTCATTCTCACAGCAGAGTGGTGAAGATATGAATAAGTGATATAGTTAGGTGGAGAGAAAGTTTAGTCAATGAAATCCGTGTTCATTGAATCACCACCAAACACGTAGAGTTGAAATGATGCAGTGCATATACCGTGGATATAAAAAACTACAAAGATTAACAAGGGGATAGGAGAATTAATATGCAAAGTTAATCTCGAAGCTGTGTGAATATACTGATGTGATGATGAGGAATAAGTTATGCTGGAAACACAATCCTGTTCAACTAACTTTTGAAGATTACGTTTCTCTAGCCTTCAGAGTGAAGCTGAAATGTATTGGGTGGTAACGTGAAGTGCAGTAATATTGGGCTCTTTGTCTATGTGTTTGAAAAGTGCAGATAATGAATCCAGTGAATGTGTCCTATGTCATGGAATATCTGTTAGCAAATAGAATATCTTGTTTTCCTATGAAATACTTTATTTTACTGTCTATGGATTTAGTTGTAGGCGATTTACCCTGGGTATAGACACTAACCAAATAAATCAGATATTCGTCTGGAAGTAAATATTGTCTGGAATTGTCTGTATTTTTCTAAATATTTCTATTTCATTCCTTGACGTTCCGAGTGGAACATATGACTTCACACTTCGTTCCTCCAAGTTTCAGTTTCAGTGGTGTGTTTTAGGCGATGGAGTTGCTAGCCTAACACTCAACCTTACCTCTTTACTGGACTTACTATCTACTAATTGAGGTTTAGGTGTTTGTTGGTTGAAATTCGAACCAAATACCACTTGCGTTGTTGGGTGAGGCAGTTATCACTTGTAGTTAAAATGTAGAAATATATTCGCCGATTAATTGAAATTCATATAGTGGACACACACCTTCGCCATCATAGGTGTTAATCTAATTATGTTCCGGTTGATATCGTTAAAATATGCGTTTTTAAACCTAATAGCCAGGTTTTAATTATTATTAAAATATTATTATGAATGAACATGTCAGTGGTTTACATTTGGTGTGGTTGAATAATTGAATCAGTAAAATGACAGTGAGGAACAGCGTGTGGACAAAATGAGAAACGGTTATCGACATTGTATTCTCGCCACATTACCGCTATATTATTATTATTATTAATATCTTGTAATCACGCTTTGACAGCCCTAGAACTTACGTCATTTATCTGTTTATTTCTCTGTAGTATTCATATTTTCTCTCACACCACTGATTATAAATCACAATTTGAAACGTGTAATTTTGTTGATCTGTTATCAACATGAATTCATAAACACGTCATTCAATTGTTTCGCTTTGTTTCCTGTCATGTTCTATCATGGTTGTACGCTTTGTATATATTCAAATGTTAATCAAACGAGAATGTCTATAATTTCATTTTGTGCACTCATTGTAATGGCATAATTGTTTGGAAACTCCCTCTTGAACCATCTAACCAAAATATTGATGCTTACTTGGATGTTTCAACTAACTATGTAATTGTTATCCATTACAGTACAATGACATGAATATCCTGTTTAGAAAGTAAAACTACTAACAACATTTGGTAATCAGAGAAGGGAACATGCTAGCGGAAGTTGAAAATCGTGGATTCTGTTTATTGGTTGTACGTGGTGGTTAATATGTTTACAGTATGTCAAACAGGTGTCAGTTATTTATTATTTATGACTGATTCTTGATGTGGCTATGAAAAAAAATGTTCAGTGTGATATTTTATAGGATAAACAGTATTCCATGAATGTCTCCTGTACCAGTGATACGAGCGAGTACTGATCTTGTGAAGGAGGGAAGGTTGGACATGAGATTAGCAACCTCTCCTTGTAAAACTAACATCAGCGCTAGTGGGACTTCAAAGCTGCACCCCTCCGTGAAACGTGAAATACAAGAAATCAAAAAGTATGTGTATGTACATTGTGCAAGGTATGAACGTCCTTAAGTTACTCAGTTTAATCAGCTTATTGAAGCTTATTCTAATAATTCTGTCTACAGCTCAATGAATATGACGACAAAAAGTAAGATTGGTTAAAAACAATGATATTAGACAGGTACTACACTGCGTAAAATTGGTGCCATTATAGAAAACATCAGTGAATTGATTTTGTCGTAATGGCTACCAACTGGTATATTATATGAAAAAGTAGTCGGCAGAAGATGAAAATTAGTGCTCATCGGACCATAAATCGGTCGTTGAATGCCAAATTGTTAGCACAATCCTCGTACTTCCAGCACTGGATAAACTTCTATTCAATTTTATAAACACTTAGCAATCAATAAACACTAGATATGAATGGAAGTTCGTATATTGGAGATATTAATTTTTCGGTTCCATTTCTTCTCTTTTATGATATGAAATAAATTTTGAATGCATTAAGTGAGCATTTATTTGCATACTGTCACTGAATAGACACTGATGATTCTGTGTCTTGTACAACACCATGTGATTAGTGAGAGTCCATATGTAAATGAATGAAGAGATTTTGTCTCATATATCAAATCACTAGTCTAGTTTTTAGAACAGATTAGAAATTGAAAGTTGTTCATTCAGTCAATAATTGGACGAGTGAATAAAGTGGGTATTTATCCCACCAATTATTCGGTTCTCACTTTCCTACACTTTTCCTTTCACTTCCTACTGTAAATGTGTAGAGGCCGAAAGATAATAAATTCTGTAACACCACTTCTTTTACGAAAAGTGGCCGAATTGCAGAATCTTTTTCTTTTTCTCACTCTGACGAAACAGATCCTGGTAATTGCCACAAAGTCTTATCACTCACTTACTTTTTTATTAACAGTTTAATTTAGAAAATCAGACCATACTTCGTATCTGAATTCAAGTAGAACTTATTATGTGAACAGTAGAATCTTGAGAGCTTACATGTGACCAAATGACGCAACTTCTCTTCATGTCTCGGAGACAAGCTCTGTTATTTTTAACACAATCCATATTTGTCATGGCTTGAGTTAACATGAATTTCAACTGATACCACTTCAGTAATCACTCGAGCTGAGATAACAAAAGGATTTCCTGCAATGATTGAAAACTTACTTTGCTTAGCGGGAACTTTAGAAGTGACTTTGAACATTTGACGTCATCCATGATCAATCGTCAGTCTGTTAAACGACGTGAGTGGGAAACTAATAAATCAGTTTTGACATAGCCTTGAATCATTAGAAAATTTCAATGAATTTTGAATGATTTTTGCAAGATGATAACTCGGAGAAATACATTTTCACCCTTTCTGATTTTTTATAAAATCGTTATCAGCATTATCAGTATTATAACTGTGTACGAAGGGATTTTCACGCAATTTTTACTTATCTTTTAGTCACATTACACGTATGTATTTACAAATGGCGGTTATCCTGAAAGCGAAGGATGTTCATAATAGTCAATTTTACTTATTTGTTTGTCTATTAGCAAACAGCACTGTTGTGTCTCAGATGCAAGGGTGGAATAATCGTCTAGTGTCCTCTGATTCCAGTAGTTCTATAAATGATGTCACTTCGTAATGCAATCTGTTGGTATTCCTCAAATATGCATTGCATCAATTTCAATTATAAGATTCTTCTCACGAACGAAAGTCAGTTGGAGAGATGATTGAAAACCAGGAAGCGGTGGACAGCTGTATCATTGTAGTATGGGACTGTTGTTCAGCAGTGCACACCCATGACCCCACCAGGGATCGAAACGGACACACTGAGGTTATGAGACCAAGTTCGTTGGCTGTTCAGCCAATTGAACCGGAATCCAGTGACCCCTGAATTCCACTTTAGTCCATTCGTGATACTACACGGCCCTCATCAGTGTCTTCGTTGAGCATTCACTTCACCTTGACACACGGTGGACCTCACTGGTCACGATTTCCCACTCCAGCTTCGATAAATGCGTCCAGAAACCATCAGTGAGCTGGAGATCAACATTCAGATTATAGGGGAGTCTAACAGATGAAATTTGTCCGGAATTCTCACAATTCCTATAATCTGAATGCACTACATGGTTATAAATTAATTAAAAATATTCCCAGCGTTTTTAGGAAGTTAAAAAAAGGATATTTATTCACTTTCCGCCGTGTGAGGTACAGTTTCATCAGTTGTACTACTCAGATTTTGTTAAAAATAATAATATGTATATAGTCAAGTAATACTTGAATTTTAGTGAACTTGTTTGAAGATCACTTGTAGGTAAGTGTTTGTACCGAATGAGTCAGCGTGATTAGTCATCATTATTCGCATTGATGCTTTAAAGGAAAATGAATTGTAAATCCCTGTAAAGTAACTTATTGATCAACGCCTTGTTTTAATATTGAATCATTCTTTTAGAAGTGCTAATTAGGGAGTTACAAATGACTATAGACTGTCTGTTTTTTAAAGAATGTAGAGCTGACTAAGTTTTACACTGAATAGTCTTGAATGGCTACTCTAAGTGCATAAATATTTAATCGTCTTAAGTATTCATCAACTTCAGTTGGCTCATTTCCATTCATTATTTAGACAAATCCTAATCATATTGACAATTGTCAATATTTCCGACAATTGAAAACATCATCTGTTCTATTCATTTGTGATGAAATTATTGAAAAATAGTTTGTGAAAACTGGGGAAATATTAGGCACTGACTGTGTCTGTATTAGTTTCCTCAATGCAACATTAATTTTATGCTCAACAAAAGTGTAGAAATGAAAATGTTATAAATAAAGATTCGAACGATCATATTGCATATCGCTTTTTTGAAGTGATACCGCCTTTTTCCGGTGGTTATCAGAGTGTTTCTGTGAGTAGACCAGCATAATTTTATTAAAATTCAATAATGTATGCTTAACTTATGAAGTTACCGCCTCCTTTAATCCATTACATTGTGCATATATCAGTATAAAACAACATTTTCTGATAAAGGTGCAACAAAAGTAACGCAGTTCACCGATAATATGGACACCAGGAAAAGAAAACTTTTAATGCACTATTTCAGTTAGAAAGCATACAAAAAACATAACTTATCATTCAACCAGCATGGCAACGGACTGTGGCGCCACAGTTAGTGGGTGTTATGCAGTAAAACCACCCTAAAAATTCACTAGAGGCATGCAGGTGTAAGTAGTATTTCACGCGGAACTTGCTTAAGCAACTGAAACAAGATGAATCTAGAAAATCATTACTGCAAACATTATATAAATTGTATAACGTACCTACAGGATGATATCCATCGTTGCATATCAAAGCAATTATTTTGTTTCCTTTCTAATAAAGCCAGAGAATCTACGATGTTAACAAAGTAAATGATCGATTGTAATGAGAATGTTTATTGTCTTATATTGCTAATTTTATAGAACGGTATTCGTCAGTCTATTGTTGTTTTTCCCTTGGGTTCCTAGTGGGATATATGGCTTCAACTACACGTCTGCACTTGTTTCTGTCTTCTGCTGTACTTTTCACCTGCATCCATCGTAGTCCATACTATTTCAGCTCCTCTTCACACGATCTCCTCCATGTCACCCTTCGACCTCCCACTCGCCGCTTCCCTTTCGGGTCCCACTCGAGCGTTGGCCTGATGTCACCCAGTGGCCTCCTCAGCGAGTGTCCAATCCATCTCCAATTTCTCCTGCATATTTGTTGGGCGATTGGTTCTTGTTTTGTTTGTTCCCATAGTTTCTTGTTGGTGATTCTTTCCGGCCATCTGATCTTCAGTATAGAGCCAGCGAAGACAGTTGTTGATAAAGGTCTGCAACAGGCTGTTGGAAATATTCTTTGTGACCCGCCGCCAAGTTTCTGATCCGTATAGAAAAACTTACTGACTTGACGTCGCTTGTATTGAAAATCCGAATTTTGTTGTTGATGGTGAGTTGAGTGACGAAGATTTCCAGATTGGTTTCAGGTTGATGAATCTGTTTCTCGCCTTCCAAGATATGAACCTAACAGCTACATCAGCATGTTCGCACAGAAAGGCTAAATGTCAATAAGGAATAAAAAATCCAACAAGAAGGGATACCATAAATATGAGCAACGAAATGTCACATAATTAATATTGTGTAGCTTAACTTAGAATTTTAGTTAATAACACTGGGGGTAAAAATAATGGAAGATGGATTTAAATTTTGTCCAGAGTGCCTGCATGTGAAATTCAAGTGCACCTAAGTAAGGAGTCTTAAGTAAATCTTTCTGGATTACGCTAACCTAATTCTTCGTTGGAACTACAGAAGACTAAATTTTTTTGAAATAACGTCCACTTAATACCTTCTGCTTGTTAACATAACAGTTAGTGTAGTGGAGCAGTGAACATAGATTGTAAATTTGTCAAAACAGGCTGATTTTGATAGTATCCTAATTGGAACCAGCATACTTTATCCACCCAAACATTTTAATGTAGTGTTGAAAGCTATTCAGCAGGAGGCTTTGGATGATTTACATTTGGCTTTTATCTACAAAGCACATCGACAAACTTAAACTTATATCCTCTTCTATGTATACATAGTTAGATTAGGGGATCATTTAACATCAAGGTACGTTAAAGGAGCTTTTACATGACTGTAGATTCTTTATGGTGATGAAAGCAGATAAATGCGAATCCTGTCTTCAAGATTTATGATGGATTATCTGCTAAACTTCTACATGCGGTACAGATAATGTCAAGGGCAGGATAGGAAGAGCAAGACTTTAACATATTACTCTTAAATCAGTATGAATATCTACTGCACTAAGCATAAACAACAAGATTCAGATTTTTAACACTGATGTCAAGTCAGTCAGTTCTTCTATATGATTATGATTCTTGCCATGTCACCGAAAACATTTCGAACAGGCTGAATATCTTCATCAACAACTGTATTCGTTCTACACTGAAGAAACTGTTGTCGCTCACTGAACAGAGCCACGAGTGGAACTCGAAAGGGAAACGATGACTTGGGAGTACGTGGGTGATATAGAAGAGATGGTGTGAGGAGGAAATGAGGGTTTATGAGCGATAATGGAGTCAGCTAATAAGGAATACAGAGAACAGGATAATATGGGAATATTCTCTTGAAGTCCTACGTCCTATTCAGAACCTAAGGGAATTATGATAATTACAGTCTGCTAAACTTCTGTGCCAAAATTAAATGCACCAGCATCTTGTCGCTTAATTTAGTGGTAATTTCAATCCTTAAATATCTTCATTGTTACCCTACTCAGATGAACAATGTTGTATCTTGCTACACATAACGAAAATGTTCGTATTTTTAAAAGCTAATATCAGTTACGATTTCTACAGTAATTAAATCACTCAGACTTACAGGTAAGAGCAAAGTGAATTGATACTTCGTGGTAAAATATAAGTCTCAGTAACTCTAGCTACATACATCTGGAAATCCCTAACCTACAGCAACAAAAACTCACATCATGCATGTTTCTCCAAGTCCTACTGGCTGAGTGATATACGAGTTCGCCTTGTAGCCTAAAGGTCCTGGGTTCGATCTGTAGTGGAGCTATGGGTGCGTACCTTTGAATAGTCGGGGACTAAACGACTGTCCACTAATCTCTAGTGAATCGGTCGTTCAGGGATGGAACGCTCGTCAGCCACGCAACCCTAAACCTCACCTTGCCGGTGGTAATCCTAGAAAAGAGGTAAGGTCGGTTGTGAAGCTACGAAACCCTTTCCTCAAAAAGAAACAAAATAAGCGCAGTGAAACTTCAAAGCATAAAGTGCTTTTCAACTTGGAAAGAGAAGGAATGAAGATTTCTGCATAAAATGGATAGTTGTCTCATTTTACCTATGACATGCTAATTTGAAATTACATTCTGAACGTTTTGTCAGAAGAAAAACAAACATGGTAGAAGTTTGCTTCGTGTTTAACGTTTTAAAATGTATAGGTTTGATTTCATTTTTCCTACCCTTTTAATCTTTTTTGACCTTCTAGCAGCCGACCATTTTTTGTGCAGCAATACTAAATTATGATTTATCGTGTCGATTATGTCGGATACCGATGTTTATTTTTTATCATCATTTCCCCTTCATCACATTTATCATTATATTGTCTTTGGGCGTTTTCCACTAGTGTTTCCGTGGTAAATCTAACCACCTTTTACCGCGTAGGATGATGTCAACATTATACTTCTTTTCATCTCTTTTTTAAAAAGAAAATAGTACTAAGCAAAAGTCTGTTCATCTAAACATCAAATTTTCTGCATGTTTTACTATTATGACAGTATTTTACGTATGACTGCAAAATGCTTTAAAAAAAATTTCTTCTTCGAGAATAGTTTTCACACGTCTATTACCAAATTTCATATAGAATAGTCAGTAATCATTTGTTCTAATAAATTATGTATGTTGTATTATGAAAGCAGTATAATTAGCTGAGTTGTCCTTTGGTTATTCCTGCGCATTTATTGAATACTGATGTAAAATGTAACGATGGTTAGTTACTCAGCATGAAGCCATCATCTCGTTCAAATGTTTTGTGAATGCATTTGATTGAATCTCGTAGCAGATCCTGAATGTGCACAGTTGATGGAACTAGGAACAGAATGGTTGATTTGAAGTCATCCGTTGACTGATGTTTCTTTTAATTCCTAGAGGAATATAGGGCTTCAGCCACACGTCTCCATTGCGTTCGGTTCTCTACCAACATTTTCACCTGGCTACACGTCTACCCACATGCTTTCATCTACTCTTCACATAACCTCCTCCATGTCACCCCACCATCGCAATGACGACCAACTCACCACTTCTCATTCGGGTTCCACTCGACCGATGGATGGCCTGGCGTGTGATGTCACTTGATGGTTTGTTTTCTCAGAGTATGACCAATCCACCTCAATTTATTCCTGCATATTTGTTGCACAGTTGATTCCTACTGAGTTGGTTCGCTCATTGGAAGAGATCTCTCTCTCTTGCTGATCTTTTCTGGCCGTCCATCTGATCCTGAGTAGCACTGAGTGAAGACAGCTGTTGATGAAGGTGTGTAGTTTGTTCGAAGTGTCCTTCGTGACTCGGTGTGGTGCCAAGTCTCTGATCTGCATAGTAGCACTGACTTCACATTGGAGTTGAAAATCTGGATGTTATTTTTCATGCTGAGTGCTGTTCATCTCCACAATGACTTGAGAAAAATTTAACAAACATTTGTGATCCACAGTAATCCACCAACATTTAGCCGTACTCGTCCATTGGAAAGAAAAGAATGCATACTATACACCTGCTTTCAGTTCAAAAGGGGTTTTTGCACATATCTGATGTTATTTTCTTGATCCTAACGGTTTGATTCACACAGGTAAAGTATGAAATATAGATTTCAAGTTACCTGAACAGTTTCTTTTAAAATGATTCAACTGGCTTATAAGGCAGAAACTATAATAAGTGTCACAATAAGTCGTTTATATACTAGCAAGTGGTATTGCTTCTGCATACTGGATAGAGATCTCTGTCGCTAACTATTAGGTTTAAATTTCGACTGACAACAGATTACAGCTACTGTAGAAATGGTTACAAAATGTCATCACTAATATTCAGCGCAGTGTATCCTCGGAGACAAAATGAAGCATGACGCTGCCCTGAGTGTGGTGATATATGGTGGAAGGAGACTTTTAATGCATTGGATATTTCTTTAAATTTGTTATCATGATAAGATATCTAAAATGAAAGTCTTTTTTTTTTAAATATCTTTTGAAAATCAAGAAGTGGATTCAACTAAGTAAAAACTTAGGTTGGATAAGATTTACGCGGGTGAATTAAATTCATAGCAGAGAAGAGATAAATCACAAATATAACTAACTTGATATATGTTGAAGATTTACGATATATACTTCACATCTCGAAATCCAATTTCATTTACCCGCGTGAAATTCGAATCATGCTACTAGTAGTAAAATGTGTGTTCCTCTCAAATTCAATTCCTTAAAGTTAAAATATTTTATAGACAAGTGTACTCTTTATTACCTCAGTGGCAAATGACTGTGTAATTCTTTCGATTATTCTTCTTCAGAGTATAATTTTTACGCATGAACTTTGTTCCATTAGGATTTCAGTGTTCATGTCGAAAATATTGGTGCTCAAAGGTTATCATATTCTTATTGTTGTTCGTTCCTGATGTTCTGAGTGGAACCTAGATCTTAAACAGAGCATCTCCATTCTACCTGGTTCTCTGTTACTACTTTCATACGGCCTCATGTTTGCCTACAATCTGTCATCTCCCTGTCACATAATCTTCCCCATATGATCCTCAAACGCTCAACCAATCACTTCACATTTAAATTCCACTCAAGGTCTTGGCAAATAGTGTCACTAGAATCTCTCCTCAGTGTATGCCCAGTTCATCTCGACCTTTTCCAGCATAGGCTTTTGGCTGGCTCGAATGTTACTAACCGTATAACATATATCCGCAGGATGCCCATGCCTTTATGAGAAAAACAAAAAGCGAATTTGAATAAAGCAAGAATAACAGTTTTTTCAGAATAAAATTGTACCGTCATTGTTTATTTCGTTGCCTTCTCATCAGCTGCTTACAGGCCACAGTCATTATTAAGTATATGTACAGAAACGATCTTAACATACTTGCAAAGAGTTCATTTTTAAACAAAAATCAATCAATATATGCATAGAGTAACTATATATATATATAATATTAAACACTATTCCGAATAATAATGATCATAAACAATGAAAACTTTCAGCATTACCTAATCAGATGACAGAGAGGTGAAAATATCCAGTTACCAGGGCAAAGAAAGACTGATAACTGTTTCTTTCTGAACATACACACACACCAGGTTTCAGGCGCTTGATGGAGATGATTTCAGCAAACTTGAGGAGAATTGAACTCTTTTATTTAGTGATAATTTTGAACGATCTTGCGATGTCCACCCCATGACCCATGTCAAGTAGATGCCTGGCGATGGCACTGTTTAAGGCATTTCTTCCCTTTAGACATAAGCTTTTTGGTACATGTTCATAAAATCGCGGGATATGCCCTTCTTTCTGTTCTTCCAATGTAACTGCTCCCGCAGATACATGTAAATGTATGAAATTTCTGAAGAAAAAAACACAAATGTCAGTAAAGCTACGTGTGACATTAAAACATAAACTGGTGTTATGATGCTGAACATCATGAGTCGGTGAAGGTTAATGTTTGTTGATAGTTTTGGAATAATTAATTTATGCAGTAAATAAAAAACAATTTCATATGTACTGTTAGCGTGTCCGCATAAACAACCAATGTTCCTAATAAAAAAAAAACAATCCAAATAAGTCGGTAACTTCGGATCATGATCATATACTTTTTCATAATCAGTAGTATAATTTCATTTTATGTTTAGCGAGTGAAAATATCAAATGACGTAAAAATGATCTATTGTGATATTTGATTAAAAAGTGTAAGATATTGTGAATATTTAAAGTAATTTTTGTTGTTATTACGTAGGAAACAATTTCTAAAAATAAAGGCATATCAGATAAATATGCCCTTGACAATGTTTATACATGGTCTTCAACACGCACTGACGTTATTAAGAGAATCACAAGCTTTTTCCCTTTATTCAAGACAAACTTTTCTCCGTACTGGATTGCCTTCATTGCTTTCATGATAGTAATTAGTCAAGTTTAGCGTCTAGATTGAAGATCAAAATCAATAACTTTGAATTCGGTTGGTTCGTAATGTAGAGAAGCTATCGTTTAGTGTCTCCAGTAAAAATTGCCATTGACTATTATTATTATTATTATTTTTGTTCCCTTGGGTTCCTAGTGGAACATAGGGCTTCCACTGCACGTCTCCACTTGCTTCTGTCTTCTACTATACTTTTCACTTGCATCCATGTTAGTCCATACTGTCTCAACTCCTCTTCACACGATCTCCTCCATGTCACCCTTGCACCGACGAACCACTCGCCACTTCCCTTTCGGGTTCCACTCGAGGGCCTGATGTGCGATGTCACCATTGACTAAAGGATGGTATTTCACAGACTACTCAAAATGTCCAAAAACGTTGTCATTGTCCTGTGTAACCAAAATCAGAAACTTACCAGAGATTTAATCTTATCAGATTATGAACTTGATAATATTTTCAAAAACGGTGGTTTCATCAATATTTTATGATGTTGCCTTTGTAACACATTGGTGTCAAGGCGTAGTTAACACTAATCACTAAACATTAAGATAGTAGGAAAAGCCATAATATTGTTATTAGATATTATTCTGCGTAATGTTTGTCTCTTGCATATACCATGTAGTGATGCTGTGTTGTATACCTGACTGTGTTACGAATATGACTCAGTTAATGGTCTTTCAGTCTTCTCAGTAAATGAGCTACTTTCCGATGACTTCTGAAACTTTAAATAACCACTATGAAGCACATTCATTTAAGTAACCAGTTATACTCATGATAACTGCTCTTGAATTCTCATTAAGCCTAATGATCAATAAAATGTCATTGATTTGCACTTTGTAAGCCGATCAGTTTATGACGCTAACAGTTCACTCAATATGGCTAAATAAAAGGTACGGATATAGGACTAACAACACTGATTTCAGACAACTATTCAGTTATTACAACGTAAAACTATCCTCATGAACATCTGTGATAAATTTGTACTATATAAGCCCATTTTAAATATCATGAGCTCAGAGCCTGCATCTTCTATTTCATTTTTGTTCAAACGGAACACCACAATCAAACAGGAATTATCTGATACAATAAATTGGAGACTGATAAACACACACTAAACTCTTCAGAAACGCACATGAACTCCTGTACGCTTCTATGCAGGAGTAGCTTTCTATTGTGTCAACTGTTGTCTAACTCTCAGAGAAGAACACAGAAACACTTTCTTTAATGACTCCGAATACATAATATCCACAGTCCCTATCGATAAAAACCAAATCACCAGACATTTCTAATACTTGTGTATGTGGGTACATTAGTTTTGTCAAACAAGAATAAAAATTAATTTGGAGTATCGTTCACGTCATGAATAATCAAATTGTAAGCAGGGGGTGAGGATTAGTAAGTCTAAACTGAGGTTGCGTAATATTCCGAACGTTTAGAAAAAGTGGATATTAATGCTTCAAGAGCACTGAAAGTTTTCCACAAAGTCAAAAGAGGCCTCCTGAAAACGACATGTTTCAGTTTACTTTGCTTAGCTTAGGTCTTAGTGATTCGGATGGAAAGACTTGATTTTATACACACAGAAAAATCTTCGACTTCCCCCGCTTCTACCTATGGTATAATAACTAGCTCAACTTTTATCAGTGTTTTTTTCATTAATTTTTGTTTTCCCTATTTTCATATGACATTTTTTGACACAATTTAAAAACAACCTTTTGTCCACTCACTTTACTTACTGTACAATTTATTTTGATGCTTGTCTCCATGCTTTTCCATTAACGTCCAACTTTTCTAAACATTCTAAACGACCTACTAATCTTCGCCCCCCCCCATCCCGGTTACAATTTTGAGTATACAACACACTTTAGAAATTCAAGTATTGGTTTGTAGGGATTTGGTTGATTGGTTACAGGATTTCATCATGAGCTGGTATTGGTTAGAGAACCATTGGAAAACCTGAAGGGAGTACTGGACAGCTGTTACCTCCGTCCTAGTTTTGAACTCTTCATCAGTACGCACCCACCGACCTGGATTTGAACCCAGGACCTTCTGGTTACAAGGCGAGCTCGTATACCATTAAGCCACTGGGACCTGATCCAATGGCCCATGAATTCTAACTTCTTCCAATTCACGATATAGCGCAACCGCTAGCCAATGTCTTCGGTAAGTATTTGTCCTCACACCCGACCCGCTGCACCCTACTGGAACCCCAGGTAACTACCTACCTGAATAGGGCCAGTCGCCAGTGAGCATCTCATGGGCCATTGGATCAGGTCCCAGTGGCTTAATGGTATACCAACTCGCCTTGTAACCAGAAGGTGCTGGGTTCTGACCCCATGGTGTGGGTGCGTACTGATGAAGAGTTCAAAACTAGGACGCAGGAAACAGCTGTCCAGTACTCCCTTCAGGTTTTCCAATGGTTCTCTAACCAATGTCAGGTCATGATGAAATCCTGTAACATTTTAAACATATTTTGATGACGTAAACGAGACTTCAAACTCACTCTCTTTACTCTTGTTTGACAAATCTAATGTACACGTACATACAATAGTAATTATCTGTAATTGCGATTGTAGGGTTGAGTGAATTAATCCACCGATAAAAGACTCTTCGCTAAATTCTTTGTTCTTATTTCCATGTCTGGATGGATGGGTGTTTTTCACGAATTTCCAATACTCACTAACGTTATCGTTTCCATATCTTAAAATGCATCATGTCAAAAAAGCAGAAAAATCATTTATTCAAGACTCAAGGGAATATATGACAGTCAAAATTTATATTCCATGTATTTATGCAACAATCTTTTACAGAATATGTCGTGGAATCTAAGTTCATATGAACTGGAATCAGCCTATTTTTAGCATTGAATAAGATGTAGTATTTATTTACATGTGCCCTAAAGTTGATTATCCTAGTAGGTCATTTGTGGTTATTCATGCTGTAAACATCACTACTAGGAGTATAATCAACTGTTTAAACACAGGAAGGTAATATTTAACAAATAACTTAACATCTCGGCTGTTATGCATATAAACTTCAAATAGCGCGCTCATTCTGAGCAATTTTAGTTCGTTCAAACAAATTTCATTATATAAACATCAGACTATTGTTTATGTATGGAGAGATTGTACATTGGTATTTTTAACTGTCTTTCATGAATTTACCATTCATATACCTGTAAACGGGGGAAGCATAATCTGGCTACCATCTGTAAAAAAAGATTTGTAATATAAAATTTATTATATCTTACCATAATGAAAATGTCCGTTTAATGGGCATCTTTCATGTACAATATACTTAGAATAAATAATGAGAATAATAAAAGCTTTACTCTCAAAAATGTGTTTATACATAGTACAGAACTTTCAGCAAGTTTCCCTTGTATGGAATCTTTAAATAATACAATAATCGATAATATATCATCTGAAGGAATACTCTTCCCTCCACAGTGTGCTCCAATATTACTCCACAGTAGTCTTCCTTCATTACTTTCAAAAAACTCCTAGCGATAGGTGGAAAATTATTTGAAATTATGCACAAGTAAATGTCGCGACCAGTTGTGGTAATTAAAAGATTAAAACAGTTCGAAACGGAGTAAAGACAATGGAAGGAAAATTTAGGTAACCCTGTGATTTAAGCAGGCTACCGTGTTATAATTATTAATGATATTATTTATATCTTCAAGTCATGTAATTTTTAAGTACTATTACAGGAGTTATTGCGTCACCTCGTTAAAATGGGTTTTTTGTACTTATCGATTATTTCACACTAATGGTTGAAATATCAACACAGAGGAAATGAACGGCCTTTCAAGGAAAGAAAGGTCGGTCACGTGACTTCCTATTCGATAGAAGGAAATATACGTTCGTAAGTGTAACTGTATATATATAAAGACGGAAAATAATTTTCGAATCGTGATTGGTTAATAATGTAGGTCATTCGGTAGCCAATCAGCTGGATATGCATATGATTAGCCTTTATACTTCACTGTATATATTTTTTGTTATTCGTATATTTATGATCAGTTTTTTTCTTGAGGTTTTGTTGAACATAAATTGTTGCATAAATTTCATAAGCTTTGTATTAAGCAAGCTCCCACTGTATCAAGATGAAAGCCAAAGATGTGTATAGCAAAGAATCAGCGTAACCAAATTAGAAACAGTGTAATTATTCTTGAATGAAAATGGGCAGTACAAGAAAAAATGTTTCAGTAATGTTAGGTTGTAAGGTCATATTTGTCTTCCAGGTTAGATAATTTTTCATCTTGAGAATTTTGATGATTATCAGTTGGTTGGAGGTAGTCGGAAGAAAGCCTTAAAACTAGGCTTCGTAATTGTCGGTATTCGTCAGCAAGGCGTACCTAAAACCTTGAAGGAACTTATGTCTCCTCTGACGAATGCCAACAAGCAAGAAACCTAGGTCAGGCAAGGCTTTCTGCGATTGCCTTCAATCATCTGAGAGCTCCATGATAGCAACCCACTTAGCATGATAGTGACATTACAGATTCAGAATGCACCAAACAAAGGACTAAACTGATGACACTAGTTACTCACTACCTAGTGTTCAATAAGAATTCTGATGATCAACTATTATGACCTAAATATCCGCCTAACTTATTCAGTATACGAACGATTAGAGCAAACAATTTCTTCGCAACAACTTTTGTTTAGGTTCTAGTGTTATAAATGCATGAATAAAGCTCAGTACAGTAGACAGCTTAACGCACACATCAAAATATTTCACAGTAGAAATAATCAGCATTATGTCTAATTGAATGTCAAACAACAGAGTAAAAAACTAGGAAGGTGGATTAAAAAATAATCCTTATACTGGTTTTGAATTCAATTCAGCATAGGTGGTCGAAACAAAATCTTAATCTAATGGTTCCGTGTTTTGGTAATATGGATGGATATGCGTGAGTGTATACTTGTTCGTGATAAACTGTCGTCAGGTAATCATGACACACTAATATGTCTTATAATGTGTTAGTGTGAAATGTGGAGATTATTATGCAAACACATGAAAGCAGTCCAAAATATACTGTTAGAATTAGAGTTCATGAGCTATTGGACTGCAACTCAGCCGCTAGATGGCAACTTGCTCTCCTCACAGATTGTATGTCCTTGGTGAAATTCTTGGTAGAGTCATAGGTGCGCATTATCCAGGTGCCCAGTGGATCCTGTTTTTCAGTGATTCTTTAACCGATGATAGTTCGTTATGAAATTTATCTTGAAATCAATCAAAACTCCACAATCTCAGCATATAATAATAGTGGTAGAAGTAGTAAAACAGGATCATGAAATTTCATAAGCATAAAATAAAGGTTTTCTATGGAAACACTGAGAAACAGTAGGAGAGAAAGTAAGGGAATAGGACAAGGAGTGAAACTGTTCATGGAGAATATCTTGACCCCACTGCTGGCCAAAGTAAACAAGATGCAAGTACGTTATTTTTTGGATACAAAGACAGGGTTTTCTTCATTCCAGCCATCCATAAAGTTGTAACGACAGAAGACAAGGGCCAGGCAACAGATGGTTTATTGAGGAAATCAAGAGACATTTATAGATTCTTATGTACATTATTATTCGTTATTGTTAGCAGAGAAGCAACTTCCTCTGATTGGTTGTTTTCCTGCTAAAGGTTATTCTGTCATCTCTTTGTTGCCGTTTCTTAGACAGTCCGGTGACATATCTGCGAATCGTATCGGCCCACGCTAAGTCTGCTGCAATTGATTGTTGAGTTCCTCAAAGTTAGGCTTTGTTCTTGTTTTCTGTCCTGACGCCAATTCGGGACGTAAACATTCAAGTAATTTGTTGCATACAATTTTGCCTTGCAGACATCTCTCACCACAAAGTAACAAGTCACATTCCTCTTGACAGATTACTAGGATCTCAATATACTAATGAAAACGTCTGCTCTGGGTTACTTTGATGATCCCTATCTACAAATTGTGATGAAGCTAACATTGTAAATAGTTGAACTTTTCGATCATGTAAATTTTCCTGCTTAGGGTTAAAAGACAGTCCTTATAGGTATTAGACAAGCCCTCATAGATGTATAAATTTTCTAACCAGATTTCAGGTGATCTTTACTGGTAGACAATACGGCATCTGGTTCTGACGTTGCTACCAAACTACTTTCAAACTCCCAGTACATATTTAGTCTCCGAATAATTTATCTACCCTGCATTTAACAAGAGATAGTAACACCCTCTACCATAAATTTACTCTAGGAATTGTTTTCTTAAAGTAAAGTAAATTAAATACGTTAATCCCTTCACCCAGTGCATTCAACTGTAAGTGTATGGTGTTAATTATTTTCTCTTAGTTACACTTGTTACAGACATTTCCATTTATAATTAATCTATTGTTCACTATGTTTGAAATGCACTAAGGCGGCATGCATAATTCATTCACTTACATTAATTATCTTTTGCTAATGTGGCTGTAATGAGACACACTGCAGATATTTGAGGGAAATTACTTCTTTGATTTATCTAGGCAACATCGTGTCAACTACAGACAGCATGGATGACGATGTCAGTGGCAGAACAGATCCTCTTTAATCTGAAATCAGTGTAAAAGTCGGGTGTAATAAGCAAAAAAAACCAGATTAGGATTTTCATCACTAATGTTAAGTCAGTCAGTGGTTCTGTATTCTACAGAAACTTGGTGAATGCGTTGCCAAAGGCGTTTCCAACAGGTTGCGAACTTTCATCATCAGCCATTATCAAGGAACTTAGCCCTAAGTTCCTATTGTAATGAAGACGTAGGCGATTTGAACCGATAAATACTATGTATTCGTTTCAACTTTAAATCGAAAACACCAGTATTCCTTGAACGAAATTATATTGTTTGGCAATTAAAGCGAGATAAAATACAAAGTCTACAAACAAATGTTAAGTACAAATGAAGTTATAAAGTACTTTTATTCGTATTTGTTTCCGCCTTCCTTCAACATGCAAGCGATCGAACCATTTGCGCCTTCGAGTTGCCCATCAATGGCTGCCAGTTCCAATAAACAAACGTTCAATGTTCACGTCAATTGACAGCCATCTTCTCCACATACTGAAGATCAGGTAACCAGAAAGTATAAGCAACGGCGTATTATGGAGACGAAACAACAACAAACCCATCGCCAAACAAATATGCCGAAAGAAATAAAGATGGATCGGGGACACATCCTGAGAAACCGTTGAATGACACTGCATACCAGACAGAGCCTCGACTGGAACCTGAATAAGAAAAGATTGGTTGGTTGGTCAAGGGTGAAATTGAAGAGACGAAAGCTCACACAAAATCATAGACCCAGCTGGAGAAAGCTGTAGGAAAAAAATTTAGTGGAAAAGTTCTGTTGAAGCCCTCTGTTATACTTGGAAGCTGAGGCAGTGGTGATGACAATAATAACATACAGTTTTAGTGGAGTTTACATTCAGTTGTAGGAAATCTGCTGCATCTGGACAACTACTACTTCTAATTCTACAATGGCCAATGAACATGGCTCTTTTCAGCCTACAGACTTCCACTGAAATATTCAGTTAAAATCAAAAAGCCTGAAGTGAACTTCCCCTAGAATAAGAATGATAAAAAATGCGTTTGAAACGATACTTCTTTCTTCTTAAAGCTTCAGTAAACCTCAAAGCAAGTATAACTTATTCTTAACTTTATATTATTATGGTATCATAGATTTCCACGAGATATTTAGGAGAAAGTAGATGAAGCATATTTTTTGTAAAATGTTTGAATAAAATCATAAGATTTAACGGTTGGATAAGAGGTCATACACAACACAATAGAAGTCAATAGACAGAAACGATAAAAGTACATTCACTCACCTTTTTTCAGTCTTAACAAATTTATCAAAGAGGGTCAAGTAGAAAAAGAGAATTTTTTGCCTTTGTGTAATGAATAAAATTGTTACATGGTTGCCTTGTTTGACTATATGTATGATAATTTTTTTATTGTAAACGAAAAGAAGTAAGAAGGTGAATTTAGTAATAATATTTCTATTATGAATGAAATCGATACATCCAGGTTATGAATTCAGATGATTCGATGAACATAAAACAATAAAAGTGTCAATGAAAAGTAATCTGTGGATGGCATGGCTGGTCAGGCATCCCCATCATTTGACACGCTGTCACGTTACGTTCACTGCGTTCGTTCACCATCCCTAGCTAGCTAAGCAATCATCATCGTAGAGCAAGTGTTTTGGGAGTTACAGGACAGAAACTTGTTCTTCATACAACTGGTTCCCTTGATAAATTTCGATAAAGAAAGGAAGACGAAATTTGCAGTATAAAATGATATCATTCTATTTCACAGGTTCTCATCGGCTGCAGACTACCTGAAATTACAATGGTTATATAAATGATAATAACATACTTTAATGTTTGAGTAGTAGTAGAGAAGAGATAAAATTGACGCATCCAAAAAAAGAATGAAAGCATTACAATTTTTAGTTTAAGTTATCATCATCAATTTATACACTTTCAGAGTTGAAAAGAGGGGGGAGGGGTAAGACAGAAAACAGAAACTTGTGTTTGTATACTACGTATGCTGCGTAACCCTCGACATCCTTCATCTTCTAACCAGAAGAGCCGGTTAAAACGAACTGTGGCTTTTAAACTTGTGAATACTTAAATAAAGAAAATCAAAACAAATGATTCAGCGAAGAGACTCTTTTCAACGAATTTATCATCAAGCTGTACAATCGTATACATATATGGTTTTTAAGAAGTTATATCCGGTGAGGGAATTGAAACATAGGTGTGAATGCATAAAATAATAATAATAATATGAAATGTAATTAAAACTAAAATGTTTGTGATTATAATCGTAGTTAAATGTCAAGTGGCAAAGCAAATTAATGTCATATATAGAATAATTCATAGGATGGATAGAACTTGAAAAAGGTGTGCAATTATAAGATTAGTAGACAAATCGAAAAACTAAAAACGTTACGTAATATTGTGTGAAATTTAATAGCATAGAATTTAATGTTGCATAAAGGAATTGATTTAGAATGACAAGTGGAACAAGTGAAATAATACCGGGGACAATTAAAAGTGAGAGTAGTAATAGTAACAATTGACTTAATAAGGAAGAGTATACAAATTGAATAGACAAAAATGAAAAAATGGAGAGTTGGTAGAGCTAAAATATGATTGGGGATTACCATACTTTAGCATAGAGGGATTAAGAGCATGAAAGTTGGAGGGGTTGAGCGAACTTTATCTGTACACAGAGATTTGTCTTTTCTGTTTCGATAGCCAAAGCTTCAGCAATACAGATGAGTCGGGTACGTAGGGATTTGGGTAGATTACTCTTTGCCTTGTAGATGACTTTAAAGGCGGAGGCTATAGAGATAGGGTGATCATTATCGACCAGATGTTCAATGATCGCGCTTCTTATTGCTCCACTACCACCTTTTCGTAACCATGCAGGATAGTGTTCTTGCACCCTCTTGGACAAAACTCGTGTCGAACGACCGATATACCTAGCTCCACAAGAGCAGGTGAATTGATAAACACACATAGAGTTGGTCAACAGCGGGATCTTTTCCTTCAGGTTATTGAACAATAATGGTCGACTAGAAAAGGCTATTCTCAGGGATGCAGCAGGGAATGTTCTTTTCAGGGATTGTGATATCCTCCGTTTCATGATATCGGAAGCTAAGTCCCCTTTGAATTCCAAGCTCATGTAAAGTATCTTCTTGGGTACGGTTGATAACTCACGTTTTTTAGGATTTGAATGGATATTCTTATCTATAAAACGTGGTGGAAATCCATTTTCTATTAGGATTTTCCTCAAGATGTATAACTCATCTTCCACAGTATCAGGGCTACATTTGCGCCGAATACGAGTGGCAAGCGTCCGATTGTACAACTTGATGACAAATTCGTTGAAAAGAGTCTCTTCGCTGAATCATTTGTTTTGATTTTCTATATGTTACAATGGGAATTTTCCATGATTTAAAAAATACTTAAATAATCTTGTCTGTCTCTCGGTGAGTTCGTTCCAATTTTTTATTTCCAAACTGGTCTCATTTTGATAAAAGCGTATCTTGCCTTTCCGATTCTGGCTGCCTTTGACACCTTCATCCGTTCAGCCTTTGGTTGAAACCGTGAAGGAACTGCTGTATAACTGGTAGATAATTCTTTGTTCGCATTTGATTATTTCAGTTTTGATCAAAAAATCTAAAGCTACTACTAATACCATTGGTAATAATGGTAATAACTTTCTCTGTGAATACGAAAATTAAATTTTTTCTTTCCTAACCAAAAACTGTTATGTTATGCGTAATGGAAATATAAATATCTATCGTTTGTATACATTTTACGTTTAAATAGGCATTTACCTACCTGGGAAGCATCATTTCAACTACAGGCAGACGGAACTGACGAGGATATCAAAGCGAGGATCATTGAGAAAGCAAGTCAAGCTTTCATTTCTCTAAAGTTTGTGTGGAGATCAACAGTACTCCTCAGCATGAAGAATAAGATCCGAATTTTCAACTCGAATGTGAAGTCAGTGCTACTTGCTATGCGGATCAGAGACTTGTCGCAGCGCCGCGTCACGAAGGCCACTTCATACAAACTAAACATCTTCATCAATAGCTATCTTCGCTCAGTACTTCACTCAAGATCAGATGGCTGGTCAGAAGAGATCAGCAAGAGGGAGGGATCTCTGGCAATGAGCAAACCAACCCAGCAGGAATCAATTATTCGAGAAATATGCAGGAAGAAATGGAGGTATGTTGACCATACTCTGAGAAAACCAACCATCAAATGACATCACTAGACAGGTCATCGGTCGAGTGGGACCGGAATGGGAAGCAGCGAGTTGGTCGTCAGTGGGAGGGTGAGGTGGAGGAGGAGGTGATGTGAAGAGGAGATGAAAGCATGTGGGTAGACGTGGAGTGAGGTGAAAAGGTTGGCAGAGAACCGAACACAATGGAGACATGCGGCTGAAGCCCTATGTTCCTCTGGAAATTAGAAGAAACGATAATAATATACATTTTAGTTTCTATTCCTACCTTTTTTAAATACTTATAAGAGGGGATTCAGTAAAAATGAAATTTTTAGTTCTGAATAAAATAGAGAGCATTACGAAAAGTCTCTACCATATGCTCACAAAACGGTATACTAAAAAGTTCCTCTGTCTATCTTTCACACACACAAATAGGATAAAAATATGTTTCATAGAGAGAATTCACACGCATACATGTAAAAATAAACTATCCAGTCAGGGAATGCACATAGATAGAATAAGAAAACCGTAGAGAAAATTGGCAATTTTGGATATATATATATATATATATATACATAGAATATAAAAACGAGATTAAAGTAAAAATATTGACAACAGTAGTACAAAGAAAGAGAGACTAAAAAGAGTCTTTTACTTGATGTTTCCCAATATGTTGGTAGTGTCATGCCTTACACTTTTCTCATTTCATTACATGTATGCCAAATAAGGTACTGGAGAGTTTGCATACTTAGTCGTTCGAGCATAAAGTCTTCTGTAGTTGTTTCTAGTTCTACTTGATTAGATGCAAGGAGAGAAAGAGAGAGAGAATTGTATATAGAAAGGATGCTCAGGGTCCGACAAGATAATATTCGCTAATTTCTTGAATGAGTCCATGTGTCTATCTATAGCAGTATTAAAAAGTTGGCTAAGTGACACCCTATTCACCAAACTAACAGCTTTCAGTGGCTTTCACAGTGTAACTAAGTCCTTCTTAAATAGTCCAGGAAAGATTAAGATGGAGGGAGCTATACAGAAGAGCAGGTAGAATACAAGAGTTAACAAACTGTAACAGTAGAGACTGAGTGACATCAGACTGCCTTAGCTTCCTCCCCTCACGTTATTATCATATTATTATTGTTCCCTTGGGTTCCTAGTGGAACATAGGGCTTCAACTACACGTTTCCACTTGCTTCTGTCTTCTGCTGTACTTTTCATCTGCATCCATGTTAGTTCATACTGTTTCAATTCCTGTTCACACGATCTCCTCCATATCACTCTTGCACGTCTCACTCGCCGCTTCCCTTTCGGGTTCAACTAGAGCGATGACCTGACGCGCGATGTCATCCAGCGGCCTCCTCAGCGAGTGTCCAATCCATCTCCACTTACTCCTGCATATTTGTTGAGCGATTGGTTCCTGTTTTGTTTGTTCCCATAGTTTCTTGTTGGTGATTCTTTCCGGCCATCTGATCTTCAGTATAAAACAAAGACAGTTGTTGATAAAGTTCTGCAACAGGCTGTTGGAAATATTCTTTGTGACCCGCTGGCCAAGTTTCTGATCCGTATAGAAGAACTGACTTGACGTCGTTTGTATTGAAAATCCGAATTTTGTTGTTGATGCAGGCTGAGTGACGAAGATTTTCAGATTGGTTGGTTTCAGGTTGATGAATGTGTTTCTCGCCTTCCCGATTCTCGCTCGATTTGACATCCTCGTCCGTTCCCACTGCCTGTAGTTGAGACAATGCTCCCTAGATAAGTGAATGAAGTAACCTCTTTCAAATCCCTCCCGTTGATGGTGATTGGCGTTGGATGTTGCTGCTGCTGTTGTTGTTATTGTTGGTTGTTTATTTTCATAACCTCCGTCTTGTCTATGTTCACCTGGAGTCAGTCCTGTCTTTCTGCTTCTTCGACCAGTTTGTCGGTTTTCGCTTGTAAGTCTTCGATTTTGTGTGACATCAAAGATAAATCATCCACGCGCGAAATCCAGGTCTTCTAGGTTCTTCAAGTCGGTCGGGCGGAATGCTGCCGAAGTTTTTACCCACTTTAACCATGTTCAAAAAATTCTCCTACTGGGTAGATTGTATACAAAAGACTTATTCTCTAGCTTGGTTCATTTATAACCAGTTTTAATCCTAGATATATGGAAGTAACGGTTTCGGGAGATTCCCAGAAATACGATAAATGCATTATGATGATTAATGGTCCTATGGTTAATATGAATCTGAAATGAAAGCTGTCCTAAAAATGAACGCTTGTTGACAGATCATTCTAATAGTCAGTAATTAACTGTTTTTCTTTATCACAGGTTTCTGTGGTTGTTGATTATATGTTGTATTGCAACTTAACAAGAAAGTGGTAAGGTATTTGAGCAAGTATTTATCCCCCTGTGTTTAATTTCATACAAAGTTTAAAGGGTATGCTTCTAGTTAGCGTGAAAGTTGAATGAGATAAACCGACAGTACTATTCGACTTCCGGTGCGTCGGTGGCATAGCGGTTAGGACGCTCGCCGACCATGCATATGGTCCGGGGTTCGATCCCTGGCCGGCGCACTCCTTTACCTCGCTAAGCTAGAACTAAAAAAAAGCTGGTGAAAAGGAAAGGTTAGGCATGAGGCTAGCAACCCCATCCTGTAAAAATTAAAAAAACTGCTACAGAAACTTCAAGCCTCTAGCTTGAAGCCCTATGTCCTACTGGGAACATGAAGGAATAAATAATAATAATAATACTATTCGACTTCCAGAAATTCAAATACTCATTTAAATCTATTACGAGAACTTATTTAATTCAATTCGGACTTTCCTGTTGATTGATTAGACCAAATTGTCCGGCCTCAGGTTTATATGACAGCTCCTTGTGCATATGCTTCGGTGATGTTTAATTATTTACCTTGAAGTAAACTGGTGGGTGATGGCAAGTGGTAAAATCCAGGATGAGCAATTCGTCCCACTTGGGACTCACCAAATGGATTTGCTCGCATTCCCAAGTGAGTGTTAGTTTTCCCACTAAGGTTCGAACACATTACTTATAGTGTCAAACGCTCAAGCGTTACCCACTAGACCATGTATACTTGAGACCGAGAACTTCGGGCCAATCAATCAACGGGAGAGTCCAAAATGGATTAAATAATTACTGATACTCACTGCACAAGAAAGAGGTGGCTGTCGGGGCCCAAGTGGTCTAGTAAGTAACGCTTTGGCATTTGGAACTATGGGCACTGAGTTCGAGTCTGAGTAAGATCACCATAACTCACTGGGGAGTGCAGGTGTGTCCAGATGACGAGTCTCAAGTCACCATCTGCCATTTTACATTGCGAAAACTATCTTAACGTGATTGCCTTCAAATGACTGGCAAAAACAGTTTACTAAGTATACCCACGAGGTGTGTAGCCAGCATGGATAGCAGAGATTATCAATGTAAAGACAGTATGTCATAAGAATACAAAAGAACTAATTGTTTACCACACTCCAGTTGGCAGTTGGCTGTCTACTTTTGATCAAGTTCCAAGAATTTCCAATAATTTTTTTAATCTTTTTTTCATTCTGAAGTATGCTACTGATATAATTTTTTTCAAGGAAAGCCAAAGAAGGACAGCACAGCTTTGTTGGTTTCATGTTTAATAGGTTTTGACCAACGAGACAGAGAATTCAGAACTTTGCGTGAACAGAGATTCTTTTTCTGTTAGATTGCTGATACCTGGTATATTGATTTAACACTTTTTTCTTTCGTATCCTAAATAATATATATCTGTCATAAAGTTTATGCGACTTGTTGTTAAAATAGTCGAGGAAATCTTAGTATTTTTTTATAAAATAACAAAATCTGTCTCCTTCTTGCCATAATGTCTCGAAAGTCATTACTGTTATCAAGAATACTTTCAGTAAAACAACAGGACTATTGCGGATGGTTTTTTTAAGTTGTTCGGAAGTACCTTCTTAAGAAACAGCTTGATATTCTTCCGGCTTCTACATCGTTTAATTGCTACACCCTTAGGCATGTCTGTCTATCTGAACTAGAATGTTTATTAGATAGATGTAAAGATCTTGAATATTATAGTATGTGAGAATATTTAATGATTAAAACAAGGACACTTAAGTCATTAAAAGCCACCAGACGTCCATGCAAAATTCATCATTCATTAGGAGGAATATTTTTCGTTCGAAATTTGGACTGACTAGAATTCATACTTGATTAGACGTTCATACTATGACAATAAATTGCCTGTGAATTACCAGTGACACCTCACTTCATCAAAGTGTAGTAGAAGATGTCTGTCTGTCTGGATTCAACATAGAACTTGGCACTGAAGTGCAGCAGTTCGAGTTGTCACGTTACAAATAGCACACAAAGGTAAACAAGAAGATGAATGAAGAGAATCAATAGAGTTTTGACAAGTATAAGAGTGAAACAGAATGAGTAATGGTAGAAAGGAATATGAAAGACAGTGATTTGACAATGATTTTGAGCCATGTCGCCTATTGTCTCCAGCCATTGATTCTTAGAGTCCCGAGGGCCCCAACCAACCCGGAAGTCTGCATCTCCCTACCTGACTCAGTTTAACTGTCAAGGATTTCATGGATTGATGCCATGTTTTTGTTTGGCCACCACTTACTCTTTTCCAGCCTGCACCTATATCAGCTAGTAATGCCCTCAGGAGGGGGAGGCGATGGTTAGGCATGCGCAGAACCTTTACATACTGGATTTGTAGGTGTATAAATGTGAAGGATATAATATTCTAGAAGTAGAAGATAATTTATGTAACGATCAAAATCGACGTATTGTGGTCTGAACTCAGGGAACCAACATTTGCTTTCCACTGTTTACCTAACCAGAACTTCCTTGAGTTACCCACAGTACCGAAATGTCTTGACAGTTATTTCTGATAATATCTGCGGTATTACTCAACAATCATAATACAGCAGAATGCAAAACAACGGCTTTAGGCAGCTATACAGATAAAATAATTTTCCAGTACAAAACAAGCAGCGAGAATCAAGTGGAATATTTCCAACAAGGTGGGACCAAAACTCTGTCAGCAAGAATTACGCGCTAAACAATTCTTACAAACAGTCCAAGTTCAGAATCCCCTTGAATCGCTCAGACAAAATCGCAGTCGTAGGACGCATTATCAATATAATCACACAATCACAGAGAGAAGCACTAAAATTAGAGATCAAGCAAGAACAAAGACAAATAATAAGGATTGAGTCAGCAGACCCTACCTATGCAAACGTCCGAACAGTGATTTTAGTCTATAAGAAGAGAGGAAAATAACTACAAATTTAGTTACAATATCCAAATAAGTGTCAATTATTTAATTGTATTGAGTAAGGCAGATTGTCTAAACAATTAACCCAGCACGACTCCTATAAATGACGAATTTTACGGTGAAGTAAATACGCAAAAAATCGTCTTTACGTCTCATAACTATCATTCAAAATCACACTGACTTGCTTCTGTTGATGACTGTGATGGCTGTGATGTAAAGGTGAGGCGAAATATTTCTGGTTTGTGTTGTTAAAAACGTGATGATTAGACACTAAAACAGTGTAACCGGATCTCATTTGCCAGTTGACTAAAGAGGTTAAAAATGAAACATTTTCTGAAGAAAAGATAAAGGAGTTTCTGATGGTTTTTTACCAATGGGTAAACTATAAGACTTGTGTGCGTCAGTGTTTCAGCGGTAGAATCTCTGCCAACCTGGCACATAGCCTGAATCTCAGCCGAAGCGCTCCTAACCCTCAAATAGCCGGTATTAATCGCGACGAAGAGGAAGAGTGGGGTGGGAGGCTGACAGCCTCACACCTTTAAAAACTATATTACTGCTACTGAAACTTCAAGACTGAAGCTTTGGACCGTGTGTTCCACTCGGAACAAAAAAGCAAAAAGGGAAGGGGGAGGCCATAAATCTTATAAAAGATGCAGCGATTTGCTTATTCATTATAATTGCAACCAAACTGATAAAGATAAAAGATCCCCAAAAAATGTCGTTTAAAATAAGTCACTTTCATTGGTTAAAGCATTTACAAAGTGGACACTGTAAATTTACTTTAATCAACCGTAACTCTGGCACATCACTGGGTGGAATTAGGAGAATAACTTAAACGTTCATGGCGAATCAGCATTATAGTTTATTTAACAGCCATATCACTTTCCGCTCAAGTAATTTATAGTGACATACGAGCTGTGACTGCTGAGGATATTTCAGCACCTTCGTTATAGAATACGTTAAATCAGCTGATAATTTAAGGTTTGCCATGAGTTCATCAAAAAATCAGAAACATTATACAATAAACAGTCACCAAATGAAGAGGATGTTCATGATGCAGAAGAATCGATTTCAGTGAACAAACTATTATTATTGTTCCCTTGGGTTCCTAGTGGAACAAAGGGCTTCAACTGCACGTCTCCACTTGCTTCTGTCTTCTGCTGTACTTTTCACCTGCATCCATTTCAGTCCATACTGTTTCAACTCCTCTTCACACGATCTCCTCTATGTCACGCTTGCACCGACGAACCACTCGCCGCTTCCCTTTCGGGTTCCACTCGAGCTATGGCCTGATGCGCGATGTCAACCAACGGCCTCCTCAGCTCAGCGAGTGTCCAATCCATCTCCACTTTCTCCTGCATATTTGTTGGTTGGCGATTGGTTCTTGTTTTGTTTCTTCCCATAGTTTTCTGTTGGCGATTCTTTCCGTCCATCTGATCTTGAGTATAGAGCGAAGACAGCTGTTGATAAAGGTCTGCAACCTGTTGGAAATGTTTTTTGTGACCCGCCAAGTTTCTGATCCGTATAGAAGAAGTGACTTGACGTTTGTATTGAAAATCCGAATTTTGTTGTTGATGGTGAGTGACGAAGATTTCCAGATTGGTTTCAGGTTTAATGAATGTGTTTCTCGCCTTCCATGCCTAGATTGCTAGTTCTCTAGTTTTCTAGCCATTCCCAAGCCCGGATAAAGAAAGAGGATTGGGGCGTGGTGCTAACAACTCCACTTCCAAAACTTATCCAAATCGCTACAGAAACTTCAACGCATAAATATATTAAAGTGAACAAACTATCTTTGCTAATATTGTAAGATTCTAATTCTTCTGCCCATTTCGTATATTTTAACTTCATTAGATTATGCACAATATGCTTAACAGTTGAAAAAACGGCAGAAATTTTCTAAGATTGTGAATAATTCTTTACCACCTTCAGCACGAGGGTTCAATGTGATTAAAATGATTCCCACCAATGGAAGTTCAATTACACACTATTTAGTCAAATAGGTGGTGGTCATTGGGTTCTTTACTTGCAGATTGCTTCATTGCAGGTCTAGAAAGTAATGTGTTACGACTCATTGGAGAACTTTTCAGACGTACCAAAGCAATGTGGATGATACCTTTATCATTTAACAAAGCCGCTGAAATCACAATGATAGTGAAGAAGTCCAACAGTTGTCATCATTCTATCAAGTTCACATTAGAATTCAAGATAAAAGTTGAATTTCATCTTTGAGATGTCTTGTTGCAAAAGAGATCCAACCGTTCACTTCAGAGATTAGTCTACAGGAACTCAAGATCAAATGGTTAACACACGAATTTTCAAAGTTATATCTCTCTGACAAGGAAGAGAAACACAACCCACCCCTTGACTTTAACAATAAGAAGGATAAACGCCAGTGATACATTCGACGATGATCTGCAGACACTCAGACAGGTCCTCATTGAAAATGGATTCATCGGCTAAAGCCATGAAAGCAAAACAGAAGCCTGAAAAAATCCAAACAGTGCCCAAGAAATTTCTGTGCATGAGTGTTGAAACTAAAAGTTATACTGCAACTGAGCTACTTATCCAAAGATCGATGAGAAAAGCATCCTTTTTGGTTGAACTACAGATCAACTTCTACAGTTGGCGAATAATCAGCGGGTGTGCGAAGGACAAACTGCCTCTTCGGACCACCTCAATACATGTTTATGAATTCACTAGTTATACTGGCCATACAAATCGCACACTTTCCGAAAGCATATCTGAACAGTACCCAACATAGCTGTCAAGTGGACAGTGCTAAACAATTGATAGCTTAATCCTCGAGCACCTGGTGAACTCAGGTCTCTCAGCCCCACCAGCGTCGTCTTTTAAAGTTGTCTACAAGGTGAAACCTAATATTACAAGGGGTGTTGGGTTTCAACTTTTATGTACAGCGAAAGCGCTTGCCGTTTGTTCACATCACCTCAAAATCTGCGTGCGGAAAAGGCTTGTTCAGCTTCTTATTTTATCGTAGTCTTAAACTCCTTTCTGCTTGTTTGCTTCTATTTCTATTGACTTTTTCACTACTATCACTTTTGTATCTTTTTGTGTATTTTACTAAGTATTTTAACATCTTCATAATTTTCAAGTGGGTACTTAACCACCTTACTTCTTGTCGAACAACAGTTTCCATCCCATTAAATTTTAAATCCTTACTTCCATTGTGTCGTTGACTAGTAAGTACATTTTTTATCCCTAGAACCACTTTACTGGAGTAGTATCAACTATATTACCCCTTTACTAATCAATTATAGATTACCATACAAGTTTGGTAAATACAATTACTATTGTACAGCCTTTGAAAATAGCATGGTGGATAAATGAGATTTTCTTCGCTGAATACTATATGATGGAACAATCCTAACTATTGCACTTTTAGCAAACATCGCTTATCATTTATATAAATTACATCTGAACGGATAGACTGGGAACTAATAAAAAGCAAAATACAGTGTGAGTGATATTCTTTTTCGATGCAGCTGTGTTCTCTGATCTGGATAGTTTACTTGTGAAGCTTTCATTGACCTACTAGGTAACATCTTTAGCTCAGAATTCAATCTGAAGAGAGCCTTTGAATTTCTCCACGAGTTTATTCATCATCTCTCCGGGTAACCCTGAACGTGACTGGTTTCTGGTGGCTGTTTCCACACCATGTAGCATACTTGTATTGGTATTTATTGTTTCCCTGATCTGAAGTTTGACTTTTTGTGCATTAGATTTTCCCCTTATGGATTGGTAAATTTTATATAAGGATAGAACTTGTGCACTGTGGTAGAGTATAATTCCATTATGGATAAGATTTATTTTGATAGAATCTCACAGTGTTATAAAGTATTCAAGTATTGGTTTGTAGGGATTTGGTTGATTGGTTACAGGATTTCATCATGAACTGACATTGGTTACAGAACCATTGGAAAACCTGGGGATACTGGACAGCTGTTTCGTCCTAGTTTGAGACTCTTCACAGTACGCAACCACCGGGGTTCGAACCCAGGACCTTCTGGTTACAAGGCGAGCTCGCATACCATTAAGCCACGATATAGCGCAACCGCTAACCAATGTCTTCGGCGAGTATTTGTCCTCGGGTGTGAGGACAAATATCGTGAATTGGCAGAAGTTAGAATTCATGGACCACTGGATCGGGTCCCAGTGGCTTAATGGTATGCGAGCTCGCCTTATAACCAGAAGGTCCTGGGTTTGAACCCTGGTGGGTGCGTACTGTGCGGAGTGCCAAACAAGGCTGATGAAACAGCTGTCCAGTACTCCCAGTTGGTTTTCCAATGATTCTCTAACCAATGTCAGCTCATAATGAAATCCTTATACAGTATTATTTACTGATATGAATATGAGCAATTATTTGGGCTCGAAGCGTCATCAGTAAATACTACCATATAACACTGTGAGACTTCATCAAAATAAATTTTACCCATAATGATAAATTTTATCTATGCCAATTTGCCTATTAGTTACCAATTCATTGGAATATCAAGCTTGCAAAAATCCTCTGGCGTTCTTGGTATTTCTTCTGCTTAATGTCTGAACTTTATTGCAGTCTTATTGATGTCCATGATTGTCTGCATGCAGCGATATGAGCTAGGGAGTGGATGTCATGTCTTTTGACGGTTAGTTTGTGTTCATGGATACGAAGACGAAGGGGACGTCTACTTTGGCTAATGTAGTGTTTCTCGTGGTCGTTGCAATTTAGTTTTGTCTTCTTTCACTGTTGAGTCTTTTGGTTGACACAGGGCTGGCTGGCTGAGTGAAGTGATTCTGTTGGTTTACTCTTTTAATCGCCTCCGGCTTTCATCGGAGACTGGAACTTTGCATTCTTATAATTAATTTCTGCTTACATTACCTTTACACTAGTAGAACTTATAAATCTAATGTTCAACTACGTAGTCGTTATTTGTTTTTTGGGTTTAAAATAGGTGGAAATGATCAATTTCTTTCCTATATTTAATCGATTTTTCAAGCTTATCATACATTCTAGACATTAAATCAATATAAAATAAAATCCACTAATACAATAGCATAACATGCAGCCATTAAAAAAACAGTAGATTATCGAATAATCACTTCCTTATCAGTGTTAAATAAGCACTTTTTTATCAATGTATTGTTCGACAAGCGGATTGTTTACAGTCGTGCATACATGTGCTTCGAACGTATACAAGAAAACATACCAAAAAGAATCTGACAGCAGTATGTAGACAAATGTGTATTCAAGCATGAATTTATTCCTGAAAAAATCATTCATAACAAACTGTCTATCGATTTCATGCATACAAAGAAAGACGTCATCCTATTCTTCACAAGGTGAAAGGAATACAGAAGTACCGGATCACAAGCGGAATATAAAAAGTCATATTCCATATGCAGATACGAAGGCAGTAATAAAAACAACACTGCCACTATTGATTTATTTCCACTGATTTGATTACTTTCACACTTCCTAATGCCTCGGTTAAAATTATACGTTTTCGTTGTACATCTGTTGCCATAGCCATTGGATGCCATATTGAATGTGATCCTTTTTCAGCGATCGGTCTCAGTGGAGATAAACTAGTCGAGGAGGTTTTTGAAGTACCACTGACCAGTGTTTCATTCCAACCTCCAGTTGGTTTTACAGGCTTAACTGGGTCATTTGTCCAGTCGTTATCATTTTCATTATTGATGATATGCCTTAACTGACATGCTTGTATTCGATGATTTACATGATCTGCGATCAGAAATGATCGAGTCCATGGGGCATAGCATATTCCATAAGGTTGTAGTATCTTTAAAAAAAAAAGGGAACAAAATAAAAACATCACAATTGTAATTGTTTCAATTAAGTTTAACAGTGATAATGTAAGCATAATGGAATAATAGTGAATTTTATACTCCATCCTTTCATGCAATTAATGACGGCTTCTAAAATCAGAAAAAACTGTTAAACTGAACTATTTTGCTGCATCCAAATGTTTCTTTAACCACATTTTCACTGATGAACAGAATCGATGTTAGTGATAGTAGGAAATCAGAGTAGAACGTAATTTGGATCACTCACTTAGATTGTTTACTAGTACACTCAATGTTCACAACAATGAATTAGCATGAATTTATACCTATAGAAATCAGAAAGTGGATTTCTTTAAAATTGTAAATCACATCGAGTCGAATATAGCAGCATAGATTTTATGTCAACCTAGATTGCTACAACTTCGAGGAAACTGATATTCTGTCTGAATTCAGATCGTATTTACAAACAAGTCACTACATCCCAATTACGGACTCACTTCGGCATTGGCTGATGTAATTTTCAACCCCAAAACTGCACAGTTTCAAGTTACCAGACTCCAAAGGCAAAGAGGACCAAAAAATCGAAAGAATTACAATGAGCATAAATATGCAGGAGGAAAAATAGTTACAAGGAAAAGCACAAGGGTCAAACAGATAAGGAAGATCACAAAGAGTGGATGCGACTTAGCCATTGAAAACAATTTTGAGCCATATCTCCAATCGTCTTCAACTATCGGTTCTTAGCATCCCAAGGAATCCAACCAGGAAGCTCACAGCTCCCTGCGGGACTGGCACAAATTAGCTGACAGAGACTTCGCGGATTGATGTCTCGTTTTATTCTATCAGAGGTAGCCTAAAACTGTCTTAAACCTACTGGAGGTAATAATTCACGATTGTACGCTGTGCTCAAAGTACGTAAACCAAGACTTCCTCTTCCCTCAGCCCTAGACATGTCTAATTTCTCCTATCATGGAGTGGCAAAGTGGCTAGGTGAAATCCTCCAACACTTACACAAGGAGGTGTTAAATCATAGTGTTAAAGACATACATAATACTAATGAAAATGGGAAGTAAATGCTATCCTTAGACGTCGCATCACTGTTCACCAATGTTCCACTTATTGAGACTGTGAAATTCATTTGTCAACAGATACTAGAAAAACATCTCGACATCAGAATTTCAGTTGTTAATCTGAAAGAGTTGCTTTAAAGATGTACTATGAATGTACACTTCACATTCAACAACCTTTATTACAGACAAATTGACGATATTGCCATGGGTTCTCCATTGGCTGATTTGGCTGATTTCTTTCTTGCTAAGCTTGAAAATGGTCCATTGAAACACGTAATAGATAAAATGGATTCTTATTTTTGTTATGTTGATGATATGCTTATTATTCTTGATGTGAAAGCTGACAAGAACGAAATCTTCACTTGTGAAGAAGAACATGATGGTAGACTACATTTCCTTGACTTCCACTTGAGCAGAAGAGAGAATGGTTCACTCAAGAGAGATGTTTATAGAAAACCTACATCTGTAGGACAATATACATATTTCCTCAGTTTTGTGCCAATCCGATACAAAGTCACGAATAGAGCAAGACGGATCTGTACAGATGACTCCCCAGAAAATGAGTTAGGATACATCCAAAATACGCTGCTCCAAATGGGTTATCCTAGTAGACTTTTAAGGAGACACATGAACACCAAATACAATAAAGAGAAACTGACAACAGTCAAAAAGAAACAAGTGTTCATGAAATTGCAATTTAATGGGGACGTAGCTAGTGAAGTCTTACATGTAAGATTATCAAGAGGAATAAAACGGACTTATACTGCCGCCACACTTTGTTTGTCATTTTTCAGCCGACCAATTATGACTGCGCAAGCAAAAGACAAGCTACCTAGCTGTGCCACTTCTGTATGTATCTATAAATTTAGTTGCCCCTGTGGAGAGAGCTATGCAGGTCGAACAACTAGACAGCTTAACAAACGCATTAATTAGCATCTTGCTTCATAAATTTTTGTACTTCCTAATGAGTGAAAAACAAAACGATATTAGAAAATACAAAAAACTTTTATTATAATGAATATCATAAACCTAATGCCCAAATTTTTTCAAACTGTTAAAAGTGAACTTGGTTTGGATATATATATATATATATATATCTTCCTTCATGGTTCGGAAAAGGTCAAATAAAATCTATAAAAAGTTCTATTTTGACTCATTTGATTGATGATAATGGTCACCAAGTGGACAGAAGAAGTTCCTTCAAAGTTATCTATCGCATTTCATCCATCCTTTAGACAGAAATTCGAACCTGCCTTCTACACATAGCCGAAGTTATGGGAATTAATTGGAGAGAACGATCCTAGTCTTTGCATACGGAAGAAGTTTGTTCTACCTTTGTCTCTCCCTTGGCCTAGGTGAATTCTATTCAAAACCCTCCCACCCTTTCTTATTTCCCATCTCCTTCGTACTTTTGTGATATTTATTTAAACTCTGATTATCTGTCCACTTCACATTTAGTTTATTGCGACTTTTAAGATTTGACTTTATTTATTTATTGAAATGTCCACACATATTACTATCTTCGTTATTCTTATCGACACGTGCATTAACCTTATTATTATTATTTTGTTATAATTACAATCATCGTTATCACTGACCTTCAAAAGTGTCAGCACATTATTATCATTATTATTTGGTCTGCGAACTCACAGTCATTGGTTAAAATGTTTAATGTATAAATCTATGTAAATTACAGTAAACCCTGAAGAAGATCTAATTGAAAACAACAATATTGTTCGCTTATATGTCTTGTTCTTTTATTCGATCACCTCAAACTTTTCTTGAAACCAATCTTATCTCAGCCAGCATCACTCGTTAACAAAGTCAGTGATTAGGCATGCTCCACACGTGTCCTAGCCATCTCAATCGACTAAGTATGCCGACTTCACTGACTAGCTCTCTTTCTTTACCTAAAACTCCACCCCAATCACTCTAGTACCAACAGTGGTGATACAATTACTACTCCACGCTGCAATGGTAGTCAGATTTTCAAATCTCCCTCATTCACTTGTATTAATTATATGAGTATATAGGCCAATGTTAGTTCTACTTTTAATCTATCAAACTTCAGTTTAAAAATTTGTGCACTGAATGACTCATAAACGGTCATTTATCTTATCAAATTATAGATTTATGCAAAATCCATTACTCTTAAGTTCACTGAAATATTGTTGATATTCCAACAGAATATTTTGGTTCAGTGGTGCACTTAATCATATTAATATATGTGTAAAACTTGGGCACTGTGGTAGTAAGTAATTCCATATTAGTTTGTTAATTAGATGTATCACACAATCAGTGAAACAGTATTATTTACTGGGTGACGAGGTTTCGAACAAAATTTATTATTGTCCATAATCATATCACTTGTAATCACACGACTTTGAAACTTGAGTTTTATAGTTTTCTTTGTTTTCTCCTATTTGTCGTCGTTAGGGTAGTAGAATTTTCCAGATATCGGGGACAGGTGATGAATCATTCCTATTACATGTATTCGCAGTTGATTCGATAAACAAAGCTTCTGTTATCAATCTCTCCCTATAGACTGCGACATTAGATTTTAAAACTGTCATCCTATCCCATCCTATTGTGTGGTTGTGTGAAACTGCATGTAAAGCTATAGCTGAACTATTCTCTAGATTTTTTATCCCTTACAAACCAAACTACAGAAAATTATTCTAATGCTCTCTACAGGATGGAGTTTCCTGGAGTTCTAGTGAGAAGTCGTGACCAGTGAGGTCCAATTAGATGTCACGTGTGTGGATGGATGTCCCACCAACGACAGTGGTTGAGGTCGCGCTAAATCACGAATTGGTAGAAGTTAGAATTCATGGGCTGGCCATTGAATCGGGTCCCTGTGGCTGAATGGTATACGAGCTTGCCTTGTAACCGGAAGGTCCTGGGTTCGACCCATGGTGGTGGGTGCGTACTTCCGATGATTCCCAAACTAGGGTGAAACAGCTGTCCAGTACTCTCTGGTTTTCAATGGTTCTCTAACTGATATCAATCCATGATCAACTCGTAAAAATCTAGATTTTGCTAAGTTTTTATGTTCAACTAGTCTGACTGCCCCTGTTCTACTAGTTTGACCCATGTATTTGACCTGACAATCATCGCAGGCAGGGTATTAGATAAACTAAATTGTTTTTTTTTGAAGGCTCTACAGGATCCTTTAACCGACAACGCTTGTTTCTAATTGAGTTTGTGGGTTTGAATGCCAATCACTTTTATTCCTGCCTTGTTAAGAATTCTGCGTAAGGCTTCCGAGGTTCATGTTGTCGTCTTGATGTATTTTTTAATTCTATTCAAATTTTTAGCTATTTTTAATTACAGTAAGTTAATTCAAGAAGCGGAAGTGTTCTCGGCTCAGCAGATTTGTAAAAATGGTTGATAAATTAAAAAAAAAGGTTTTATTTATGCAATGAACTTGTTTTACTGGAAACGTTAAAGTTTTGAACAAATGGAATCTGGAGCCAGTCAGTGAATAATGCTTGCTCAATTTCATAAGCTCGCTAGGGCTGAAAAGTTGAATCAGCATGATGGGTAGGTGAGGAAAACACTCTTTATGAATCGTCCTAGTTCTGATTTTTATTTCTTGTATGGTTGTAGTCAAACAGTGATGAAGAAGTCCAGACTGAGGAAAATCTACTCAACGTTCTAGAGAGTTCTACAGCTTCTTACGAAATCGCCTTATCAATGAGTATTCGATCAATTCCTAGCGTGATCTGATGATAAAAGTGATTTTTTTGATTGCACACTAGTCAGCAACTTGTGTAATGTGTCCAGTCCTATTTTCCGTGCAGACTGAATTCTATCAGTCATGCTTGCAATGTGGCCACCATGCTAGGTGGCTCGCCATCACGGTGCACTATGAATTGTTGGTATTAGCCGGTTGGGGGCGATCGGCAGGAAGCCTTGGACCTAGGTTTCGTGCTAGTTGACACTCATCAGGAAGGCGTATCTGCAACCTTGAAGGAACTGATGTCCCTTCTGAGATTCGAACCCGCATCACCCAGTGCTATAGTCAGAGACGTTACCACTGACCTAAAAGTGATTATATTTTAATTTGTTTAGCTTACTCACTTTTAGACAAGACAAAATGAGTTGATGAAAGGGGTTACACATTTATTGCTAACCCTCGAAAGTACTTGATTATAAATTGTTGAATCTTGATCGTCACCTGATTTAGATGGTGTATTGTCAACATGCATTCATTTACCTATGGCTCGTTATACTACATTGAAATATGTCGAACCTAAATTAATGGAAGTGAATACAATTAAGTATAATTTCCACTTGCCCCTCCCCTCCCAAAAAAAACTGGGATATGTAAACATTACTCCTTTTCTAGCAACTTAATTTTCTATTCAATTGCTAAGGAAATAAGATGACTGAAATGCGACTAGTGTTTAATCTGAAAATAGTAAAAAAGACAGTTGCAGAGAAGAAAATTTTCTTGTCGATGAAGTCATCAAATAGGCTGTACATTCGTGTATTTATGATAAATGGATGGGAAAGTTCCAGAATAATTTCCAATCAAAGGTCAAATTAACAAAATTACGATTTGGAACTAAAGTGCCATAATAAACCAGGGGAGGGACGGATAAAACTCAAACAAAGTGGCATCATAATTACTGAGAAGATTGAGATTTCGTGCAATTACGGGTTAGAAATGTAGAAATAATAAAAAATAGACAGGATGTTTGGATAAAAAATCTAGTGGGATCATAACTAATGTGACGAATAATTGTTTATGCAGTTACGGATTAAATGTGTAGAAATAATAAAATGACAAAATAAACAGGAAGTTCGGATATGAAAATATGGTAGTGTAAATAGAGATTAAGAAGACCCTAAAAATAACATGAATAAACAGGAGGTTGGGATAAGCAAGGCATCAGGAACACTATCCAGCCTGTCTAGTAAAAGGAGAACGAAAACGTTTATACAGTTCAGTCACAGAACATCTGGTGAATTCAGGATATTCAGCACCATTCGAAAAATCCTTCAAAATAATATACCAGATTCGATCAAACTTACCAAAGGGAGTAAAATTGAGACATCTTGGCATAGCCGAGGCACTAACCATGCAAAAGCTCAAATCCACGCTACGTATCCAAAAGAAATAGTCCAACCTTCGTCCCTGCCATGGCCATCACAAACGGGTTATTCATTTAGTAATGACCATCCCATTACCTTTCTTATCCCAACCTCCTGTTTATTCATGTTATTTTTAGGGTCTTCTTAATCTCTATTTACACTACCATATTTTCATATCCGAACTTCCTGTTTATTTTGTCATTTTATTATTTCTACACATTTAATCCGTAACTGCATAAACAATTATTCGTCACATTAGTTATGATCCCACTAGATTTTTTATCCAAACATCCTGTCTATTTTTTATTATTTCTACATTTCTAACCCGTAATTGCACGAAATCTCAATCTTCTCAGTAATTATGATGCCACTTTGTTTGAGTTTTATCCGTCCCTCCCCTGGTTTATTATGGCACTTTAGTTCCAAATCGTAATTTTGTTAATTTGACCTTTGATTGGAAATTATTCTGGAACTTTCCCATCCATTTATCATAAATACACGAATGTACAGCCTATTTGATGACTTCATCGACAAGAAAATTTTCTTCTCTGCAACTGTCTTTTTATTATTCCCTATGCTCAAATGTGTAATTAAAACGCGTACGGTTGAGTTGATTCTTAATCCTTGATTAGGGTTGTTTGACTGATTGAAATCATTCCTTCAGGAGAAAGAATACAGTGAATTGCGATGCTGCTTATCTGATACATTACTGAGATCAACTCAGATAATCTAAATCTTCTTGTTACAGCATACTAAGAAATCACTAAAATATGTAAATTGTCCTTATACATTATAAATGACGGTGGATTTATTTTGAATATAGCTGAAAGGTGGGGACACACTTTTAACAATATGAAATTCTAAGTTGCACGGGATTGGTCTGCCTTTTAAATGCATACCACAAGAAAAAAATTGATTTGTTACTATTATCTAGTAAAAAGTCATTAGCAGTCATTAAATTAATTGTTAATTGCACTATTGAATGACCAGTAAAACATTATGTCACATCACATCGTTTTGGCTTTTGATCAATGAACTTCAATCACAAGGATATACCTGCCATTTATGGCTCAATAACTTATTGATTAGAAATGCCTCACTTAGTGGACAGGCCATCTGACATGGAATCTCGAACCACATGTTCTGACATGGTGTCATACTAATGTGAAAGTAGACTAGCAATTAAGAGAAATTCTACTTTCTCTTTACATTCATGCATATTTACGACTGCGGATACAAATTAGACGGGAAAAATGTGTCAATCTTTGAAAGAACACTACACATCTGCTACCAGTAAACGTACTGATATCGATAGGATTTATCTACTAACGAAGAACAGGTCACAGGGTAGACAGAGCAAACATTCGATCAACAAGATTATTACTGCCAATGTCAGCTATTATTACCAAGTTGTCAGTGATAACTTCGTCTGAGCGGACGATGAGATGGTTGTAATTAAAACGCCTAATTCAGTGAACGGGTTGCTCCGTTATTTCGAAATTCCAGCACAAGAAATATACTAATAATACCTCGGATGTGTTAATACTACTTTGTAAGGGGACATCTATTTTCTGCAATTCATTCATTCCAAAATGTGTAGCTACCAAGTGATTCTAATATACTGTTCACCATTAATTCAGACACTTTGGATGAATAGTGAAGTCGAAGAAGCCTCCATGGAATCATTAAATAATTTCACTTAACAGTTTCTGCCTTTTCAGCCGTAATTTTCAGCGCTAAATAACATCGCCTGAAGACGTAATGACTTTCAGCATGTAATTAAGACTAGATTAAGTGTAAACTTTCTCCTGAGAAATTATGAAGTGTTAAAACCTTCCAGAATAGAAATATACTGACTGACAATGAGCCATTAGCTTCTAAAGAGCACCTCACAGCGGAATTTGTTTATACCTTAATACAGGTTATTATTATTTGCTGCACTAATTAGTTTGTTTTACAGATGCTTGTTAACGGAGTACATTAGACAATGCCGCTTACACTACCCTTGACTCATTACACAAACCCACAGTCCCATGAGACAATACTCTCTAGGTTACTTCATTCACTTATCTAGGGAGCATTGTCTCAACTACAGGAGGAACGGACGAGGATGTCAAATCGAGCGAGAATCGGGAAGGCAAGAAACACATTCATCAACCTGAAACCAATCTGGAAATCTTCGTCACTCAACTCACCATCAACAACAAAATTCGGATTTTCAATACAAACGACGTAAAGTCAGTTCTTCTATACGGATCAGAAACTTGGCCAGTGTGTCACAAAGAATATTTCCAACAGCCTGTTGAAGACCTTTATCAACAACTGTCTTCGTTCTATACTCAAGATCAGATGGCCAGAAAGAACAAGAACCAACAAGAAACTATGGGAAGAAACAAAACAAGAACCAATCGGTCAACAACTATTCAGGAGAAAGTGGAGATGGATCAGACACTCGTTGAGCTGAGGAGGCCGCTGGGTGACATCGCTCGTCAGGCCATAGCTCCAGTGGAATCCGAATGGGAAGCGGCGAGTGGGACGTCCAAGAGTGACATGGAGGAGATCGTGTGAAGAAGAGCTGAAACAGGATGGATTAACATGGATGCAAGTGAAAAGTACAGCAGAAGACAGAAGCAAGTGGAGACGTGCAGTTGAAGCCCTATGTTCCACTAGGAACCCAAGGGAACAATAATATAATATAACAGTCCCATGAAGAGTAGCAGTAGATTTTACCAACTCGCCGATTTACAACCTCTCCAAATACTTATGCTTAATACTGAAACCACTCCAGTATGACATTCAGCATTCTGTTAAAGATTCATATGATGTCATATTTATAATAGAAAACCAGGAAGTTGATAAAGAAAATATTATGGTAAGCTATGATATTAACTTATGCTATACTAGCATTCCCATTGCCAAAAGCCTTGATATAATTTTCAGTTTTGTAGAATCAGACACAAATCTATCAGAAAGGTGCCGACTGGAGTAGTTAAAAACATAGAATTCTGACTGGAGACTAATTTTTTACATTACGAGGAAATTTTTGTAGACAGACAAATGGTGCGGCCGTGGGTTCACCATTTTCTCTAATAGTCTGTGATGTTTTCATGCATAGATCTGAAGACATCATATTCTGAAACATACTCACACCTAAAATATGTCTAAGGTACATTGATGATAACTTCGATGTACTAAAGAGAGACCTAAACAGTTTATTCTTTGAGAAACTGAACAGTCTATCTACCGCCATTCAGTTTACTTCGGAAGCAGAATCAGACTTCGGTGATCTACCTTTCCTACGCTGCCTAATTAACAGGAAGGGAATGGATGTTTTAACATATCTATATTCAGGAAGAAAACATATTCCAACAAATATTTAGACTTCGGATCATAACATTCTATCAGTTCTGAAGGGATCAGTTCTTTGAGGTTTTCTTAGACGAGCAAAATCTTCGATAACTGATGTGAAGGAAGAAGAGCACGAGATATCAAAAATTCTCAAGGAAAATAACTATCCAAAGACCTTCATTAACAAAATCAACACCGACATTACAAATGTTCTAAAACGTGTCCTGAAGACAGGGATCTCAATAATTGCCATTCAACATGGATAAGAAACGTCAGATGATATCAGAAGAGTACTCAATAGATACAACTCTACAGTTCCCTCCAAAATATCAGACACAGTAAAAAGCAACCTGGTCTATGTAAAGAACCGAATCCCTAAGGATTTTCAATCTAACTGTGTCCATAAAATGAAGTGCTTGAAATGTGATGCAGTATACACCGCACAAACCTCACTAGAAATCAATATCGGAAGAAATTAACCACCGAGAAATTTAGTTGAACTAGAAAAGCTTGGAAAATAATCAGCCATAGGTCTATACGCTATAGAAACAGGCCACAAAACTGATTTTGACAATATTAAAATCATCCAAGAAAATTTCAGAAATCACAAAGACTGTCTCTTATCACAGAAGCACTTCATATCAAATGGAAACCAAATTGTCTAAGTAAGAGTGATGGACTAAGACAGATTTTGACCTGGTTACAACACCGCCGTTCCCGTCACACGAAGTGACAAAATCAACACGGATGTGATAAGCAATTTCCATTATGTAAACACATGTTATTTTTATAATTTCATACACTTATCAAATCCAGAAATCTACACTTGGTGTTGCTATCTTTACTAATTGACTAACTTGACAACATAAAAATTACCTCGTGCTCAAGAACGATGATTAAATTGCTAAAAATAAACTGAGATTTTGTAAATTCTGGTTTACTAATTCTTTGATAAAGCTATTAGCAGCATCGAATAGAGAAACGTCAGTGAAAGCAATATCACTATGTTTTCCATTCATTGGGAAATAGAAAAACTTTTATAATCATGTGATAACTATGCAAAAATAATTAAGAGCATGTTCAGAACGCATGAATGTGTATATTGGATTTCTGCTGACCTCACAAGTCACTAAATGTTTGGTAAAGCATAGTCTTGTCATACATTAGTAGATTTTATTTCTATTTCTTTAGAGTCACTACCACTGACAAAAGCATGATCGTAAAGTCCATTGATCAATATTTTATTTTCAAGTGTTGGTTTGTAGGGATTTGATTGGTTACAGGATTTCATCATGAGCTTACATTAGTTAGAGAACCATTGGAAAACCTGGGAGCACTGGACAGCTGTTCCATCAGCCTAGTTTGGGACTCCGCACAGTACGCACCCACCTGCCAGGGTTCGAACCCAGGACCTTCTGGTTGCAAGGCAAGCTCGTATACCATTAAACCACTGGGACCCAATCGAATGGCCCATGAATTCTAACTTCTGCCAACTCACGACATAGCGCGGGAATCAAATCTAAAGAGCACAGTTTTCACAGATTTCAAAGCTAAGGAGTAATGAGAAGTTTCAAATAAGTGGAAGAGTTTGATCCTCCTTTCAGTGTTTAAGTGTGGTGACCGCTAGCTGTAAGCCAAAAAATGTACACAGCAATTTACGTCAATGTTTACGTCCCAAATCGGGGTTATGATAAAAAACACTAACAAAGCTTTACCTTAAGGAACACACCAACTAATCACACAAGACTTAACATGTGTAAATAAGATTCGCAGACGTATGGCTTAACCTTCTAAGAAACGGTCGCAAGCAGTACAGAATAACCTTCAGCAAGAAAACAACCAATCAGAAGACGTTGCGTCTCCACTGACAATAATGCAAATAAAAATCTATAAATATCTTTTATAGTTTGGTTTGTAAGGGTTAGTTATGCTTTTACGAGTTGATCACGGATTGATATCAGTTAGAGAACCATTGAAAACCAGGAAGTACTGGTCAGCTACTGTTTTATCCCAGTTTGGGGAATCTTCGGCAGTAAGCATCCACTGGGATTCGAAACCAGGACCTTCTGGTTACAAGGCAAGCTCGTATACCATTCAGCCACTGGGACCCGATTCAGTGGCCAGTCCATGAGTTCTAACTTCTACCAATTCGTGATTTAACGCGACCCCAACCATTGTCGTTGGTGGGACATCCATCCACACACGTGACATCTAATTGGACCTCACTGGGTTCAAATCCCAGTGGGTGCGTACTGCCGACGATCCCAAACTAGGATGAAACAGCAGCTGTCTAGTACTCCCTGGTTTTCAATGGTTCTCCAACTGTTATCAATCCGTGATCAACTCGTAAAAGCTATAAATATCTGTTGATTTTCTCAATAAACGATCTGTTTTCTGGCCCTTGTCTTCTGTCGTTACATTAGTAGTCTGTCAATTAGAATTAATTTGTAATTAAGTGTTACACTGTAAATTATTGATTGTGAATTATTTATAATTATTATTTTTTTTTAATTTTATCCCTTTGATTCCCAGTGGAACATAAGACTTCAAGCTAGAGCCTTGAAGTTCCGGAAGCAGTGGTTTTATTTGTACAGGGTGGGGTCGCCAGCCTCATACCCAAATTCCCCTCTTTGCCGACCTTACTACCGGCTTAGCAAGGTCGGCCGAAGACCAAACTGCGTGGTTGGCGAGAATTCTACCGCTGAACCACCGATGCACCTATTGTGTATTTATATTATTATTATTATATTACTATTGTTTCCTTTAATTCCTAGAGGAACATAGGGCTTCAGCCACACATCTTCATTGCGTTCGTTTCTCTGCCAACACTCTCACCTGACTCCACGTCTACCCACATGCTTTCATCTCCTCTTCACATCTCCTCTTCCTCCACGTCACCTTCTCATTGACGACTAACTCGCCACTTCCCATTCGGGTTCCACTCGAGAGAGAGAGCCTGGAATGTGATATCACTTGATGGTTTGTGTCCTCAGAGTATGGCCAACCCACCTACATTTCTTTCTGCATATTTGTTGCACAGTAGGTTCCTGGTTGGTTCGCTCTCTCTCTTCCTTTTGCTGATCTTTTCTGACTGGCCATCTGATCTTGAGTAGCATTGAGCGAAGACAGCTGTTGATGAAGATCTGTAGTTTGTATGTGTATAATGGTTCCTAATTTTCCTAATAAATACTCGATTGTACGAATTATTGAAGTCAATGTCATTAACCTGGAACTGATAAAATTGATCACAATTATGCTACTAAACTTTATTTATTCTTAGTAGCATTTACATGTACGCGGAACTCATAGCCACTGGCAGGTCACCTGAACATCCCATCCTTTTTGCCTGAATTTAGGTGTGTATATCAATGGTCAGACCAATTTCTGATTATACCAATGACTATAAATAAGTGAATGACTTTTATCTGTTATTTGGTAGACACTGAATAGCAGTAAAATCCAGGATGCATATTCCACCGTATTTAGGACTTGTCAGCTAGATTCACCTTCAAGCCCGAGTGAGTGATTGTGTTCATACTGATACTTGAATCATGCGCCCATAGTTTTGAATGCCATTTCAGTTCAATCAATCAACAGATAAAAACAAAACCGACTTCAACAAAAAATAACTGATACTCGTTGAAGATGCGACTTTGTAACGACAGAAGACGAGGGCCAGGCAACAGAACGATTATTACGGAAAATCAACACATATTTATAGATTTTGACGTACATTACTGTAGGTTAATGTTGATTGGTTGTTTCTCACACAAAGTTAACCTTGCATCTCTTGTGGCTGTGTCAGTTCTGTATCCGCCTGTCCATCTTGACCTTGACCTCAATTACTGTCAGCCACTTGGCTAGTAGACAGCGCTCACCACAACTTTAGTGGTCCAAGTGGTGCAATGAATAACATTTCGGTGTTTCAAACGATAAGTGCTTGGTTAAAGTTTCAAAGGAGCTAGCATTACTCATTGGCGATGACAGGTGTATCCAGATGACAAGTCTTACATGGGACGAAATGAGCATCTCCACTAGATTCCACTACCAGTCACCATCCTTCACCAAATAACATAATCTTAATCCAAAGGAGTCATCAGAGAGTTCTTACTAAGAGTCGAAATGTCATGAGAAGCTAATCAATCAGAGCGTAAAACAAAGCTAACTTTTCGCTGTTTTGGCAGAAAAAGCAGCTGAAGTTGACGTGTGTTGTAAATGAATAGATTTTTACGAAGTAACAGGATGTTTCCAGATTTATTTTGTTAGTACTGAGAAAAAACAGGGATTCTTTGACAGAATAATATCGTAGCGCTAGCAGAAATAGTCCACAGAATGTAGTTATTAACACTCACTAGTAGTATAAGTACAATGTACACCGTGATGGCGAGCTACCTAGAATGGTGGCCACTTTGCAAAATCTGACTGATAGAATTCAGTCTGCACCAAAGAAAAGACTAGAAACATCACACTAGTTACTAGTGTCCAATCCAGATACCCACCACAGTCCTACAGGAGGTCAATCGCCAGCCCGAATAGCTCAGTGGTAACGTCTCTAGCTGGATGAACAGATAATCTGAATATGAAAATGTTAGGTGATCCCCTCAGATGCCATTTTCAAGGTGACGCTTTTCATGCACTAGGATGAATCGAATAACCGTTAAATTAACCAGATATCTCAGAAATTACCTTATCCAATTCTGATATTCTAACTACACCCACGCAACTATGGTCTCTGAGATGATGGAACCCGGTAGAAAAAAACAGCCCTGAGATTTCTGTCATACCTTTCCTGTGGCAGTTCTTATACTGGTCAAAACATACGTAGTGAATATATGAAATTTTGAGACTAAAGAATGGATTAAACACACCCCGACACTGAAGGTAATTTCAGTAAGTACTTGATATGTGAATGAGATTCAGAACTACTTCCCAATGGGGTAAGACGTTTACATAAAAATTATTATTTTCTCACTGTCATCTGTAACGTTTTGTTTACATTAATGAAAATGTTTTAGTACATATTTTAATTAGCATTCCTTCTTTGGATAGTCGGTTATAGCCACATATGAATATTTGGTAAACCAAACTGTTACGCAATTGTTTATCAAATTCTAAATTTAATTCTCTGATGCTTCTGATATACGGAAAATGTACTCTGGTACTACGATATAGAATAAGTTAGTACGCATAAATTTCAGTCCCCTTGAAGGCACCCAACTAGTTTTATTTTTGAAGATGATAGTGAGAAGGACAAAACAGCAAATCTGTAATCATCTCTAACGGAGGGTTGGGGGTGGATTCTTCTTAAAAGTCTCGAATTCTTTCGTACTACTCCGTGAATTACCGGAGAACAATCTCATAAATATAAAACGTCAATTAAAGTACCACAGTTGAAATGTAGCCTAGTAGTGGCGGGGAGCGGAAAAAGGTTTCTTTTCTATAGTTTGGTTTGTAAGGGTTAGTTATGTTTTTACGAGTTGATCACGGATTGATATCAGTTAGAGAACCATCGAAAACCAGGGAGTACTGGACAGCTGCTGTTTCATCCTAGTTTGGGAATCATCGGCAGTACGCATAACTAACCCTTACAAACCAAACTATAGAAAATTAATCTGATGCTCGCTAGTGACTTGCTACAGGATGGAGTTTCCTGGAGTTCTAGTGAGAAGTCGTGACCAGTGAGGTCCAGTTAGATGTCACGTGTGTGGATGGATGTCCCACCAATGACAATGGTTGGGGTCGTGCTAAAATCACGAATTGGTAGAAGTTAGAATTCATGAGCCATTGAATCGGGTCCTAGTGGCTGTATGGTATACGAGCTTACCTCTCAACCGGAAGGTCCTGGGTTCGAATCCCAGTGGGTGAGTACTGCCGATGATTCCCAAACTGGGATGAAACAGCTGTCCAGTACTCCAGTGCTGGTTTTCAATGGTTCTCTAACTGATATCAATCCGTGATCAACTCGTAAAAAGTTTCTTGCTTCAGTCACATCAGTGTAGACCTGTTAGTCTAACTTTTCATACAGATTGGGAAGTTAATTCGCTTTAAACAAAACTAGGTAGAAAAATATCCTTATTTTTTGTTTATTCACTGTCACTTTTAAACAATAAATTTAAATGTATTCCCACTCTTTCTGTGGTTAATCAGCCACGTGATCAAAATGGTCAAGGTAACAGTGGCCTTGAGAAAGTATTAGTAAATAAATTTCACCCTTAAAGCCTATGATAAATCATGTGATAGTTAAATAATCTGTATGGAAATTGAAGGATAGAAATTTATTTTTTTTCTCTGTGTACGAAAACATCCATTAAAAGTATAATATGTTTGTCTATCTAAAAGTTCATGTCTCTTGAAATGAGGCTATTACGTGACGTTTTTTTTTTTATTTTCATAATAACACGTGATTTGATAAATGATTCAAATCAACTTCTAAATCGAGTTTTGTAGGAGTGTCAGTATACATCAGGATCTTAATTCAACGTTTCCTACTGATGATTGATTGTTAATATTCCACTTACACTGTTTCAATGTCTGTTAACTCTCAGCTTGACTGCACTAAGATAAACAACTTTCTATCAGGAATTAGTAAATGGTCTTCGTCTAACGGCCTTAAACTTAATCCTTCCAAATATCAGACTGTTAATTTCAGTTTCCGATGTAAACGAAAGTTAAATGAAGCCGTTGGTTCCTATGACCCTTGCAAAATCGATGATACTGATACAGAAAGCAAGTCTGAAGTTAAGTATCTTGGATTAATTCTCTCTTCTGACCTATCCTGGTCCTCTCATGTCTTAGCGATTTCTAAAAGAATATTTCGTTTGACTTTTTACATTAAGAAGTTAAGGCACTCAGGCATAACTCAACTCCTCCTCTTACAGTTTGTCAACTCGTGCATCTTGTCTATTATTCTTTACTGTTCACCCTTACTTATTCTTTCTTGGATTGCTTAAAAAGGACTATGTCATACTTCGTAGAACTCTGAAGACTGTCAGTAGGACGAGTGGTATCCCATTGGGCCATACTGTTGACACTGTCATTGTTAGGCACATGATGTCATGCGAAAAATTTGCTAAAGGAATTTTATCAGACTGTGAGCACTCACTCTACTCGCAGCTCCTACCTTGTGTCTCCTCAGGTATAACAAGAAGTCTTTTCAGAAGAATTTATGCACGTACGTCTAAGTATAAAAATTCTACTATAGCATATTTGGTGGCACGTACTTTATGTGATGAAAATACTGTCAGACATGAACTAACTAACCTTCTTTGCACTACTAAATAAACCATTTCCTTTACCCTTAAAGCATCATACTTTATTTTTATCGTATTTCTTACATTTATAATCCTCTCAATTTTTTCGTTTTGTTTATTTCTTTCCATAAGTGTGGTCATAATTTTAAGCTGTATTATGACTGTTAATTTTGTATTTCCCCTCACTATACTATATCAACAGAACATTAGACCCAATAATCTATAACATGCTAAAGTTTCCAAACTGAATCGACAATACCGTTTGAAACAAACTCACTGTTATTATTATTATATCTAATAATTAAGTGTCGTAAATGTGGACAAGTTCCTCCGATTATTTTGTTTTAATTTTTAATTTTATATATATTTTGAGTAAATCAGATGCAATATTGTGACAAATGCTGAGAATTCCATTCTGTATTATAAGTACTGTTTTTGGAATAAAGTAAATTATTATTATTATTATTACAATACTATTTAAATTAGAAGCTACCTATGAATGCATAGGATTTCTACGGTTACACTGATTTCTACCTTATGACCAGTATGGGGTTCCTCCTGTCAAGATGAAGCGAATGCTCATCAAAGGTAGTGCTATATCAAAACTTAGCAGAGTTAGAATTCATAGGTGATTGAGTTCTGTTCCAGCTGGCTGAATATTCTACGGGCTTCGTCCTGTACCTTCACTATCTCGAGTTCGATCCCTTGTGAGGATATGTGTGCTCACTACTGAAAAGTCCCAAGCTAGGATGAAACAGCTGCCCAGTGCTCCCCAGTTTTCAACGACCTCTAACTGATTTTGGTTTGTGGAGAAATCTATACTGAAATTAAGCCATATCCTCTTAAAAATCCATCGTCTAAATTCCTACGAAACTTGACTTTATTGCCTAAACCTTTTACCTTTTCTCCCATGATAATTAAAGTCTCATGTCAAGCAGATAGTGTAGGAGTAGAATTTTGAGCACTGCGGTAGAATATGACTCCAGATCAGATAAGTATCGTTGTTATTATTTACTGATGACGTTTCAGTCACCTTATCCTACCCTACTGTGAAATTTTATATAAGTGAATGTAGTGCAATAGCCGAGATATTTTAAAGACTACTTAAGGTAGCTCGCCTTGTAACCAGAAGGTCCTGGGTTCGAACCCCGGTGGGTGCGTACTGATGAAAAATCCCAAACTAGGACGAAACAGCTGTCCAGTACTGCCAGTTGGTTTTCCAATGGTTCTCTAACCAATGTCAGCTCATGATGAAATTCTGTAACCAATATTTTAGATCTAGCTAAACTCCTACATTCCGATAACTATACTCCCATGTAACTGACCTTACAGCCATCACACTGCAATTGGTAAGTTGTATTATTTCTCCTAATTGTATCTGCCGTGTCCTCAAGCTGGCAAAGTTTATCTCTGAGTGAGTTGGTTAGTCTAAATGTCACCCTAATTCTAGCCGTATTAAAAATCCTACCTGGAGTCTCTGATGTTCCTTCTTTATACGGCAGTACTGTGGGTGATTAGAATTCCTTGTTATTTAGATTACTTCTACTACTTACATTACTGCTGTTATTTTTCTTATGAGTCTTAATGTATTTTATTTTATCTGTTAGAGGTTTAATTATACTGTCAAACTTTGTGTCAAAAGAATACAATGATCAATACCTGTTCACTACCCGATTGTTGAGTAACTAAGTCACATGAATAAAACCACTATTCTGAGTTATGCTAGTAACCATTAGTCACAATGATTACAGTAAAAGTGTCGTCACCACTTAAGAGGCACTGTAAGTTAATAAAGATAGCTCCAAAGAATGTTCTGATCCATCAAGGCAGAATACAGTCTTTCATATTAAAAAGCTTAAGAAATATTTAGAATAATTTACTTTTGAAGATAGTCTTTCGAGTACCCCTGACTGAGACTTTATGTTGTCATAATTCATTATCAAAGTACATTTAACTTCTTGATAAAAGTTACTCGGCTCTAGACGTTTGAGAATGCTGTCTTCAGATGCATAGTCAAAGGAGACTTTGAAAACTACATGCACCTTAACTATCTTCCTGAAATAATAAATTGCTTGTCCAATCACTTCACAGCCGATGGTCACGAAAATACCTCTATAAACAATCCATACGAAAGCTCATTGGTGGTCACCTGAACCACAAGATAGCAAAACAGGAGCTAATCTACTGAAAACACTTTCTTATATTATTGTGAAGTCTATTTCTCAAACTCCTTGTTTCCGCAGGCAGTATTTTTTAGTACTAAGGTCATTAGTATCAGTTTACTGTCATCAGACCACATGACATCTTAGCAACTGATAAGTATTGAAAGATATCATGCTTTTGACATCTGGGTGGATATACACCGTTCAACTTGTATGACGGATCAACGTTTTCCGAAGATCACACTGAGTGGAGATTTGAAACTAACTAACTAGAATTAGTTTGTAGGGATACTATTTGTTACAGGTTATACAACTGATTGATACCAGTTAGAAAACCATTGAGAACCAAGGAATACTTGGCAGTTGTTTCGTCCTATCTCGAGACTCCTCAACAGTACACACCCATCGGGTTTCGAACCCAGGACCTTCCAGTTACAAGGCAAGCTAGCTCGTATACCATTCAGCCGATTCGGATCCGATTCAGTACCCCATGAATTCTAACTTCTACCAATTTGTGTGCAGTACTCCCTGGTTCTGAATGGTTCTCTAACTGATATCAGCCAGTGGTCCAACCTGAAGTAACTAGATATTATTATAAGAGTAGAATTAAGACACCATGATGAAGGGTTGTCGCATATGAATATCTGAAATAAAACTCAATGAAAGAAATCTTTGAGATGATAACTTTCTGAACACACTTCATTACTTATCTTCATATCAAGTAAACTGACTTGTTTTACACAGTTCCATAGTATATCTCTCCGGAATTTGTAGTGGTAGTAGAAACATGTGTACATCTGATGTTGAATCATTCGTATAATTTAAACATAAGATACTGATTTTATGAGTAAAGACCCAGTGACAATTATTTCCTACCTTTCAACTAACTGTAATTTGCCTTGTGAAACTACCAAAGAAAAACGACTTAGGACTGTGCAAGAACTGGAGAGGAATCATGCTCCTATCGACGCCAAGTAAAATTCTGAGTCGCATCATCCTGGAGAGGATCAAGGACGCACTGGATAAAGAATTCCGACCAGAACAAACTGGATTCGGGAAAGGCAAATTATGTTATGGCCAAATTGCATCTCTACGCATCATCATCGAACAAAGCATGGAATGGCAATCAAACCTCTACCTCAATTTTGTAGACTTTGAGAAGGCCTTGGACAGCGTTGACCGCGAAGTAATTTGGAAACCACTCGAGTACTACGGCGTACCCCAAATATTCATCAACCTTATTCAACAGCTGTACGACAACAGCACATGTCAAGTGATCCACAACGGAAAACTCAGCGAGGCGTTTAGAGTAAACACAGGAGTCAGACAAGGGTGCCTATTATCACCAATGATATTCCTAATTGTGGTGGACTGGATTGTGCGTCAGACAGTGGGAAACGAGAAGACAGGGATATCCTGGACCGACGTGAAGAACGTAGAAGACCTGGATTTCGCGCGCCAATGATTTATGTTTGAAGTCACACAAAATCGAAGACTTACAAGCGAAAACCGACAAACTGGTCGAAGAAGCAGCCAGAGAAGACAGGACTCCAGGTGAGCATAGACAAGATGGAGGTCATGAAAATAACCAACCAATCAACAACAACAACAACAGCAACATACACCGCCAATCACCATCAACAGGAGGGATTTGAAAGAGGTTACTTCATTCACTTATCTTGGGAGCTTTGTCTCAACTACAAGAGGGACGGACGAGGATGTCAAATCGAGAATCGGGAAGGCGAGAAACACATTCATCAACCTGAAACCAATCTGGGAATCTTCGTCACTCAACTCAGCATCAACAACAAAATTCGGATTTTCAATACAAACGTCAAGTCAGTCAGTTTTGCTATACAGATCAGAAACTTGGCCAGTGTGTCACAAAGAATATTTCCAACAGCCTGTTGAAGACCTTTATCAACAACTGTCTTCGTTCTATACTCAAGATCAGATGGCCAGAAAGAACAAGAACCAACAAGAAACTATGGGAACAAACAAAACAAAAACCAATCGCCCAACAAATATGCAGGAGAAAGTGGAGATGGATTGGACAGTCGCTGAGGAGGCCATTGGGTGACATTGCGCGTCAGGCCATAACTCGAGTGGAACCCGAAAGGGAAGCGGCGAGTGGGACGTCGGTGCAAGGGTGACATGGAGGAGATCATGTGAAGAAGAGTTGAAACAGTATGGACTAACATGGATGCAGGTGAAAAGTACAGCAGAAGACAGAAGCAAGTGAAGACGTGTAGTTGAAGCCCTATATTCCACTAGGAACTCAAGGGAACAATAATAATAAATAATAATATAACTGTAATATACTTAAGGACTATTGTTCAGTCTTGGTTTATTATGTGACTTCATAGCAATTCATGTGTATCAATAACAGAGCTTTTCTATAATACTTATTTTATTGGAGCCTGTCACCATAGATTTAGATCGATTCTGGCGTCTTCATAACCTGACCGACGTCGACCTCCTGGTTTGGATCTAGTGAAATGATTTACTTTCTCTGACCGTGAAAATGTAGTCCTTCAGGCGAAAAAGCGTCTCTGAGTGACTTGCCGATTTTGATAGTATCCTGGCTTCATTAGCAATAAAAGTTCTTCGTTCTTTGTGTATATGAAAATACTGTATTAACTTCAGATTCCCACTCACTAGTGTTTCGTGACTACTTTTTTGTGATTTCTTGAGAGAAATTGAGAAAACGCCTATCCCCCTCACTTCAGAAAAACTTCCTCGCAGCTGAACTTCGAATAACTTTCTCTGTGAAACCAATGATTCTCATGAAAGTGAAGGATAAGCTACCACTCTTGGCCTCATCAGTTTGCATCTACCTATTCACCTTCTCCTGTGGAGCTAGATATGTCTACCGTACCCACAAGGTTTTATAAAGGAGAAAAAAGATCCCACCGCCACAGCCCTGTCCTCCAAACACCTGATCAAATCTGGACACCAAGCTGGCCCACAAAGTAACTTCAAATTTGTCTACAGAATACTTGGGAATCTGGTTAAAAGAGTATAAATCAAAGTTCTTCAAACCGCAGAAGCAATGGCGATTCACATGTTAAATCTTGAGCTTTGAATACAAAAGAAGCTTGTTCAGTCATTAAATCTATAATGGACCTGATCTCTCCTAACACCAAATACGTAATTTTTATATTTTGTTTGTTAATTGTATTATTTTCTTCCCCCACCCCATATTAAATTTCTACTTCTGATTACCAGTGTTGTTAACTTGACTGTCGTTCAAATTTTAGTCAAATTCTACTCAATCCCGTCAGTTATTTTACGTCAATCAATTTACTTAATTAATTTTATTTTGGTTACAGGATTTTCATCATGAGCTGACATCAGTTAGAGAACCATTGGAAAACCAGCTGGGAGTACTGGACAGCTGTTTCGTCCCAGTTTGGGACTCTTCATCAGTACGCACCCACCGGGATTCGAACCCAGGACCTCCTGATTACAAGGCGAGCTTGTAGACCATTGAACCATTGGGACCCGATCCAATGGCCCATGAATTCTAAATTCTGTCATTTCGCGACATAACGTGACCCCTAGCCAATGTCTTCGGCGAGTATTTGTCCTCACACCCGACCTGCTGCACCCTACTGGTCACGACTTCTCACTAGAACCCCAGGTAACTGCCTACCTGAATAGGGCAAGTCGCTAGTGAGCATCTCATTAATATTCAAGTGTGGGTGGGTACTGCTGAAGAGTCACAAACTAGGACGAAACAGCTGTCCAGTACTCCCAGGTTTTCAAATGGTTCTCTAACTAATGTCAGCTCATGATGAAAATCCTGTAACCAATCAAATCCCTACTAACCAACACTTGGTTAATTTTATTTTGGTTTCCACGTGATTGACGCTTTCTACATTACGTAATATTCCTTTTGTTGCTAAGACAATCTATTATATATATGTGTGATTGTACAGCTTGAGAATGATATCGCTGGAAAGAGTAACTCTTTGCTGAACTCCTTTTCTCTTATATTTCTTGAAAGTTTCAGGATATTTTTTAGTGAGCAAGAATGTTTATCTTGTTTAAATTCCCTGACTAACTGATTAAACTTCTCGCCTAATTAGCTAGACATTTGACTACATCTAATATTGAACATTCCCTGGAATAATGTGGTTTTCTGTATCAATTTACATTTAAATCCTCATTTTGTCTTCTTATTTATTTCACAATCTTATGTAACTACTTTTTATTTATTTCATCATTTGTCAATTAAACTGTATCACTGACACGTCAGATAAACTAAGCCAGCAGCATCTTTCTCATTGTGAATAGTGATTCAGGGGAGTAATGAGACGAATTCATTATGTTACCTTTCTGAATAATCGATCATTTAGTCAAGTTATATTCACTTGATTGATTATATTTAATTACCTTGATTAAATCAACTAACAGAGACATCATAGAAAAATGTTCGTAGAGCAATATACATATATATAAATATATAGAGAGAGATTGAGCAAGAGAGAAGAAAGGAAGTGAGCAGTTGTTACTCAATATCACCTCTATTTTTTTAGAAAGTTTCAAAGATTTATTTCTCACGCTTCTAAGCGAAAATATTGGCTACCAGTGGTGATTCCTATAGGTACACAGAACATTTGTACTTCAGTTTGCTAATTATGTATTCATAAGTGTATTTGAAGGTAAGTGATAAAGTATGTTCTATGGTATTTTTACATAATTTATTACGGGATTATCATTAAATTATTAGACTCACTGTGTGGGTCATAAGTAGACCAGTGAGACTGTAGACAGACATAAGGAACTTTCTGTTTTAAGCTAAGAGAACACGGAATAATGAATTTATGACTCCTGTACTGGTGTTTAGTACTGTATGACGCTGATACTGTAACTTGCTAGGCCTCTAAATGATACAAGAAAGCTGCTTTCTATAAAACAATTCATTTACAAGTTAAAATGAGTTGTTATTTTGTCGCCTTCATACAACCACAAATTGGATTGGTGTTCATTGATGTTAGATGGTTGGAGGCGATCGAACACAGAAAGCCTTGGAACTAGGTTTAGTGTTAGTTGATACTTACCAGTCAGCAAGGCATATCTGCAGCCTTGAAGGAACTCATGTCCCTTCTGAGATTCACACCATACTCATCCAGTGCTGTAGTGGATACTTTGACTGGACACTAGTCAGTAACTAGTGTGATGTGTTTAGTCCTTTGTTTGATGCAGACTGAATTCTGTCAGTCAGATTTGCAGTGTGGCCACCATTCTGGGTAGCTCACCATCACGGTGCACTTTGGATTGTTGATGTTAGATGGATGTAGGTAATCGACAGGAAGCCTTGGACCTAAGTTTCGTGTACATGATGGCAAAACGAACATAATTACTCAATAAGGATATTACCCTTCATTAAATGTGATTTAATCAGGAACTTTCTAGTCGTCAATGTAAATTAAAAGAAAACATATTAGTTAGCTGTACTCCATTCAAGTAGATCTTCTTCAGGTTCTGTTAGCATACACCTACCTCCGTTAGTACAAAAAATTAAACCAATGACAATTACTTGTAAGTTAATAATAAATCAATATATCATCTAGCTAAGCCATTCCTATGTACTTAATTGGTGGATGGGGACTAGCAGTGGAATCCAGGATGCGCATTTCGTCCTGTTTGGGACTCGTCATCTGGATGTACCTGTATTTCTCAGTGAGTGATGATGTTCCCACCAAGGCTCGAACACAGTGCCCAAGTGGTCTAGTGAATAACGCTTTGGCGTTTGAAACTATGGGCACTGGGTTCAAGCCCCGGTGGGAACATCATCACTCACTGCGGAATGCAGGTGCATCCATCTAGCTGGTGAGTCCCATTTGGGAAGAAATGCGTATTCTGGATTCCACTGCTAGCCACTATTTACCAATTAATTTCTAATTACATGCCCAGACATCGTCGAAGCATCTGTACAAGAAGCCGACATGTCAATCTGAAACCGAGCACTTCGGTCCAATCAATCGACGGGAAAATCTAAAATTCAATTAAACATTCCTATGTACATTTAAAAATTTAATCTTCTCACATGGAAATATATTTACAATGCATAAACATACAGCATAAATGTAATGTTGAAAATTCATCTTAGTACCAAAGAATATATTCAATAAAAGCAATCAAAAGCCGTTCTGTTTCATTACATCTATAGCAGTCACATAGTCGGCAGAACGAATACCTTCAAAGTTCTGTGTTACACTCCAGTAGACCTTTCAAAAACGATTTCAACTCAACTTTTGTACGTATCTGAGGCTACAAAAATGTGAGAAGGCAAACCGAGTCTCTGTGATTGGAAATGTTTGTTATGCTCTTGTATGTGTGCGTCGGTGGCACAGAGGTAGAATGCTCACCGACCACGCAGGTGGTCCGAGGTTCGATCCCCGGCCACCGACGCACTCCTTCACCTTGCCAAACCAGTAATAACATTGGTAAAGAGAGAAGGTTGGGCATGAGGCTAGCGACCCCATCCCGTAAAAAATAAACACCAGTGCTACAGAAACTTCAGACCTCTAACTTGGAGCCCTATGTTCCACTGGGAACGCAAAGGAATAAAAAAAGTGCTCTATACAGAGTGGGGGATAAATGGATAGATCATGAAATTTCTTTACTGCCAGCTTATCCTTCCTTTCTTCCATACATTTACTATATTTATTTAGGTTAGGATTATTCAGCGTTTAATTTCTATAGAATTTTCTGTCTTTATCGTTCTTAACGCTATCCACATCAACCACTTTTACTTCTGTCTGGTCCATGGTGGCTGGCATTAGATTCCTGGTAATGCACTTATGTCTCCATTCGGGACTCGTCAGTGGGCCATACTTGTAGCTACGTGAGTTATGTTCCCTTTGAGACTCGAATCCAGTACACGTCGTTTCAAACGTTAGTACTATTATTATTATTTCCTTTAATTCCTAGAGGAACATAGGGCTTCAGCCGTGCGTCTCCACTGCGCTCTCTTCTCAGCTAGAGTTTTCACCTGGCTCCAAGTCTGCCCACATGTTTTCATCTCCTATTCACATGACCTCCTCCAAGTCATCCTTGCACTGACGACCAACTCGCCGCTTCTCTTTCGGGTTCCACTCGAGCAATGGCTTGTCTAGTGATGTCACTTGATGGTTTCCTCAGCGAGTGTCCAATCCATCTTCAATTCTTCCTGCTTATTTGTTGCACAATAGATTCCTGGTTGGTTCGCTCTCAAAGATCTCTGTTGCTGATCTTTTCTGGCTGGCCATCTGATCTTGAGTATGGAGCGAAGACAACTGTTAATGAAGGTCTGTAGTTTGTTTGAGATGCTCTTTATGACGCGCAGTGCAAGTCTCTGATCCGTATAGTGAGTAGCACTGACTGACTTCATATTGGAGTTGAAAATCCGGATCTTATTTTTGATCCTGAGTGTTGTTGACCTCCACACAGACTTGGGAGTAGTGAAAGCTTGTCTTGCTTTTCCGATTCTTGCTTTGATATCCTCATCAGTTTCGTCTGCCTGTAGTTGAAACGATGCTTCCCAGGTTGGTAGGTAAAAGAGGTTGTTTCTTTCAGGTTCCTCCCATTTATGCTGATTGCTGTCTGTTGTTGTTGCTGTGGGTGTTGGTGATGTTGCCCAGGAATCTTCATCACCTCTGTTTTATCTATGTTCACCTGAAGTCCTATCTTTGATGCTTCTTCTGCCAACTTGTTACTTTTCACTTGCATATCTTCCAGTTTGTGGGAAATCAGACATATATCATCGGCGAAGTCCAGATACTCCAAGTTGGTTTTTTGTCTGAGTCCATTTTATGCCTGTTTCCTCATTTCCCGCTGTTTGTCGCATTATCCAGTTTACTGCAATCAGGAAAATCATTGGCGATAGTAGGCAGCCAGCTTGTCATATTCCTGTCCTCACTTCGAAGGGTTCCGTAAGTTTCCCATTGTGGATTACTTGGCATGCAGCATTGTCGTACAGCTGTTGGATGAGATGAGATGGCGTTAGTACTAACGTCAGTGTTACCTTTACCTTTATCATCATCATCATCATCATTTCCGTTATGATTATTGTTACTAGTAAACATATAATCTACAACTTTTATTATCAACCTACAATTCATCAACATTCGTTAAGATTTTATAGATTCTCAGAGCTATCTGTATGAGAGGTGAACAGGAAGAAGATTCAGTTGAAAACAATATAATTTGTCTATAAGTCATATGACTGTATCAATGAGAATCTGTAATAAAGGTAAATAATATTTAATTAACTCTTATTACTGTTTTATTTTCTATGTGTGCATCTTATTTCCCGCAGACTTTCGCCCTAGATGAATTCATCATCTGATCAATACATTATTTCTAAATGAATATGAAAAAGATATATGTATCGAATTCAGATCTAATTAAAACCAGGTGTGAGAGAAGGCGCACACGAGATAGAATAGAACTGTGACCATGGTTCTGGTTTTAGGCAGGTAATCTCTAGCAGGTTTTAAATAACTTTTCAAAATTACATTGGTGTTAACTGGTTTATATGCTATTGTTAGTGCGAATACTGATTTAAAACATTCTAGCTGTTTCAAATCAGATGAAATGATTTTAAATAGTCAGATATGCTTTGTGTTTTAAGAAGACTGACTTCCAGTTTTCGTTCAATTTCGATCTCACGATGTATGGATTTCAGTACCTTCGAAGTTGTTCCTTTTCAAAAGTGACTGTATTATCAATTACTTAGCTAAACTTTGATGTAATTCACCGGGACATACTCTGACAGGCAAAGAACAACCTATCGAAGACTGAAGTGTTAGACTTTGAATCTCAGAGATAAAGTCTTTCATGACTGCAGAAACACTTCAGTTATGGGTAATAATACTTACTAAAATTGTCTTAAAGTTTGTCGATCAGGAGAATACACAGTCACTGATGTCAGTTTTACTTAATAGGCAAAAATACCTAATGGATGGATGGTAAATGAAACTTAAACAGAGCATGTACCCTATGACGTAGGTAAGTATTATTCATGTCATTTTCTGTATGAGGTTCTAACTAATACAAGTTAGGTGTTACTTTTCATTACCTTTAACACTTCTGTAACCGAAGTTTTGTCAAGCATTTCTACGCTTAACTTAGAAGTTTCACCTGTTCCTCGTTTATGAATGAGTAGGTATAAGAGTATAACCACCTTTTGATAGTTTAAGTTTATTCTTTTTCTGTTAATCTGCTAATGCACACTATGGATGTACAACTCCAGTTTGGTAACTATCTTTATTGTCAAATAGATGGTGTAGTTATAGACAGTTCATTTAACCCTGTTTCAGAAGACATCTTCACGCCCAACCGTGAGACAACAAAGTTTTAGTCTGCAATCGATAAAACAACCTCTTACCGTCGATACGACGATGACGCATTTGCAATATGCCACAAAAGAAGTCATGAATCCTGTCTACTCTGATTATCCAATGACGCACATACAAATAGTGAATTAACTATGGAACATGAAAGTGATAGAGAGTATCGTTTCCTTGACATCGCCATGCAACTCCTGAATGTTGGTTGTCTCCAGAGTTCAATTTACTGAAAGCCTACATGGAATGGACAATACTTACATTTTAATCGTTTTTTGTCCAAATAGCTATAAACGAGCACTAGTCAAAACTCTGTTTTATAGAGTCAGAAGAATTTCCGATTCTCAGAAAGATATTGAAAAACAACGGTTACTCTCAGAAGTTCATTAACAAGTATGAAAGATATGAAGGTTCAAATGTCAAGCAAATAACAGTGGAAAAAAGGCCATCAACATTCAACCTGATAATAAAAGGGAAAATATTACAGTAATTGTCAACAAAAGATTGAGCACGTCACTAGCCAGAGCCTGTCCTGAAGCTAAGTTGGTTCCCGTTTTCCAGACAGCGTGCTCTTTGGTGCTGAAAAAGTATATAGACACCCATCTCACGTTAACGCTGTGTATTCAGATTTACATGTATCTGAGGAAGCAGTTACACTGGATGAACAGAAAGAAGAGCCCATCTGTAATTTTCTGAACAAAAGCCAAAAGCCTACGTCTCGAGGGGACAAATGATTACAATAATGCTATAGCCAGACACCTTATCAACACGGGTCGTAAGGTGGACACCACGAAATCCTTTAAAATTATCAATAGACGAAATATTACAGTTCTCTTCAAGTTTGCCGAGACAATCTCTGTCAAACACTTGAAACTTGATTTATGTGTTCAGAAAGAAGCAGTTATTAGTCTTTCCCTGTCCTGGTAACCAGATGTTATTATTCTCTTTCATTTGATTGCATAATCCTTGACTTTGTCCTCTCCCCTCTTCGATATAGTGTAATCTTGCTTGTCTCTTGTTTCTATAATCTTAGATGAACTCAGCATATTGTTACTCAATTTACCAGTTACTCACCGTCTTATTCACCTCTTGTCTTTGTTACCTAACTCTTTTGCCATTGCACCAAGCATTTATTTTTATTTAAACTTGAACTTTCTGGGTAATAACTGTTTACTTGTAATTCCAGAAAACTGTTTATCAATTTAAGTATAAAACTTGGGCACTGTGTGTATTCATAACTGTTTATCAAGTTTGGAGTCTCCCATCAACTGACACTATGCAAAATTTGTTTGTATTTTAGAATTGTTCTGTAAATAAACGTAATAATTTCTTTAGGCTGTACTCAGTTGATGAGGAGCCAACGAAATAAATGATGGTACCATCTTATTTGGCAGAAACTATCGTTCTTGCTCTATTCAAATCCAAAAAGGGAAATTGGTGTCTGAGGTTACCTTGGTGATGTACGTAAATAAATAACCTTCAAAATGTCAAAAATATTCATCATTTCTGTTCATTCAACTTAAAACGGTTTTTTAAAAATGCAAATTTAGGTCTTCAGTATATCCACTTTAATAAATATTAAATTTGTTTAAATGCTTCTCAGCCGACCGACTACTCACTTGGTCAGTGTGATTGGCATTTTAATCATTTAGACTTGAAGAAATAAGCTTTTACTAACGCTGAGTCAAATTTTAACAAAAATGATCATTTGATTGTTAACTAATGCAGACGGATAATAAGTGAATATAAAATGGAAACCTACCTAGCAAGAAGATTCTGGTCTAAGATTCATCACATCACTTGATACTACCAGAGTTTTTACTTTAATTCATCACTCATCACAAAGCGTAAGTTTGTCTGTAAAGTAGGGCTCACAGTCTCCCCAAGTATTCATGAATTAACTTTTGAAATGCATATCTAGTGGTTAATCGCAAGCCTAGGAAATACTAGACAGTCATTTCATCTTAGTTGGGAACTCTTCAGTGTCACGTGCCAACCAAGGTTCGAACCCTGGTCCTTCCGCTTACGAGGCCAGCCTGTAGAACGTCCAGCCACTGAGCGGCACATGGACTCCATTTTCAACCCATTCGTGATATATACATATATATTGCACAACAGCCAGCTCTCCAGTACTCTCTGGTTTTCCGGTGGTTCTCTAACTGATATCAGCTCCCCATCAAACCCACAAACGATCAAATCCTCACAAAACAACACCTGGCAATAACTAACGATTTTGGTGCTGCAGTTATGGTACATGTTTTATGCTTTTGAACCATATTACCAGATCAGGGCTAATGTTCTGTTTCCGATGGAAAATCAAAGTTTAATTTAAGCTATTCGGCACTTAGTATCCTCTATAGACTCTAATTCACAGAATATAAACATTCTAATCTCATGACTTCTTTTTTAACCTTTGTTTCGGTACCTTTTCAGTGTATCATCGATGTTTAATGTATAGAATTAGTTCACCAAGTACGATACCCTAGTCAAATTTAATGATAATTTAGATAAACACTGAACAAAGTGTAATATTAAACACATGGTGAACCTACATTATCACTTGTAGTTCCATAACCACCGATTGAAGACAGAAAGCAACCAGATGTAAGCGAGAATAATTTTACACTTGGTGCAGCCCAATCAGTAATTGCCAGACATCCTCCACTTTCATCAAGAATTTCTACATAATACGGTTCAGTCAATGAGGTTCGACTGTTGAAAACAAATTTATTCGAATTTTCATCTCCTGTACTATCAGCTGGTATTCGACGAACAGGTGATTGTGGATCACTACGTATATCATAAAGACTAATTTGATGCCGTCGACTTTCTACAACAGCTAATAGTCCAAGACCATAACATAAACCACGTGGATGTTTAAGTTTTGTTTTCGTTAATGAACCTTGTGTGCGTCCATCCAAAGTGAATAGTCGGACCTAGAAAACAACAATAAAAATTAAGGATTTGTTTTAATTTTATTCTGTATTTAAGCAGAATTTTCAAAAGCAGGTTGTAAAAACATTTCATTAATTATATGCTTCAGTTACAGTGAAGTAGGAAAACTCTTATCACTCGGGTATGTTTTCTGTAGAAACATCTTAAATTTTGATTTGTATCAGATAAAGTTACTTATACAAGCAGGAGACGAATCCCAACTCAGATTAAATGCGCGCCCCAGATTCCACTGCTAGTTATCACCAGAAAATGTCAGAGGTGACGATATTTTATCGGACGACATGAAACCTGAAAACTCAGGAAATTTACTGTGAGTTTATATCAGCAGATAGGAAAACATCATCAAAATATCACTACTTATAAGTACTAGAATTACGAAGCTTCTTTGGAATAATTTAATTTTTTAGTTTACTTTGTTTCATCCAGTAATAATATGCGGTTAAGATTTCATTGAGAATAATCTCACCGTCACCACAGACCTACGCCAGGCTTATCAGCCGTTTAGTTATTAACTCTTCTTTGTAAAGATGTGGGAATTGTCACTATACAACATACTTCCTGTATTTACCAGGCAAACATTCTTATTTTAACGTATGTTTAGAAATTCAGCACTGTGTTGTTATTATTCCCTTTAGTTCCGATTGGAACATAGGGCCTTTTCTCTACAATCTTCTTCAGTTGGACTTGTAAAGCCTATAAGCATTCATTCCATTATGGGTAAATTTTGTTTTGATAAAGTCTCACAGTGTTATACAGTAATGTTTACTGATGATGTTTCGAGCACAATTTATTGCTCATAATCATATCAAGTTAATCACACGACTTCCTAAATTCATTTATATAGTTCCACTGATTTTCACTTGATTTTCACTTGATTTGATTGGTAGTATTATTTTCCATATTTCAGGTGTGAGTGATGAATCATTCCTATTGCATGTGTTGGGTGTAGATTCGACGAACAAGGATTCAGTAATCAACCTCTCCACCTACCTAGATTACTTTTTAGAATTTTAACCCTCTCCCACCCTATTGTGTGGTTGTGTGCTAATGCATGCATTGCAATTGCTGGGCTTTTTTCTAAATTACTTATCTTCTCTGGGTCAACCATTCTTACCTAAGCTAAATTCTTATGTTCTGACAATCTGACTACCCCTGACCTACTAGTTTGACCTATGTAGTTGACCTCACAGTCATTGCAGGGTATTTTGTAAATTATATTATTTTGTCTAATTGGGTCCACTGGGTCCTTTAACCTACAGAGCTTGTCCTTGAGTGAGTTTGTAGGTTTAAATGCCACCCTAATTCCTGCTTTATTTAGAATCCTACGTAGGGTCTCAGATGTCCCCTCTTTATATGGTATAACTGTAGATGACTTATATTCTCTCTTATTTATGTTATTATTACTAGTTTCACAATTCTTTTTATTTTTCTTTTGGCATTGATATGATTATGAGCAATAAATTGTGCTCGAAACGTCGGTGGCACAGTTGTTAGGACTCTCGCCGACCATGCAGATGGTCCGGGGTTCGATCCCCTGCCGGCGCACACCCGATATCTATGGTCGGCCTGTAAATTTGGCCTACCGATATTCATGCTGAAAAGTACACACTTGTACTGAAAATACGGTGTGGCATCAAGCTGTAATCAAAATAAATAAATAAAAAGTAAACATTACTGTCTAACACTGTGAGACTTTATCAAAACAAAATTTACCCATAATGGAATTACACTCTACCACAGTGCACAAGTTTTATTCTTATATCAATGATATAAGCATTTATCTCTTCCTCATACCACCTCCTCCATATCATTCTTGCACCAATACCCAATTCACCGTTTTCCACTCGGGTCCCACTAGAGCGCCTGGCGGGAGGTGTTACCCAAAGGCCTCTCCAGTGAGTCCAGTTCATCTCTATTTTTTTCGGCATATTTTCTCAGCAGCAGGCTCCTGATTGGTTCATTCCCATTTCTGGCCATCCTATCTTCAATATGGAACGAAGGCAGCTATTGTTGAAAGTCTTCAGCATGCAGTTAGAAATGCTTTTCCTGAGGCACAGGCCAAGTTTCTCACCCATATAGAAGAAGTGACTTAATGTCGGCATTGAAAATCTAAATTTCGTTCTTTCTATTGAGTACAACAGATTTCCAACCTGATTTCAGAATGATGAAAATCTGTCTTGTCTTTCCGATTCTAGTTTTGACATCCTTATCCGTGCTGTCGCCTGTAGTCGGGACGATGTATTTAAAGTTTCTGACGCGAAATTTAATTCCGTATAAATCTGCTTATTACACACAGTAAAATAATGCTGTCTCAATGTGATCTATATAATGAACAAACTAGTGGATAATTTCCATCTTTAATACAGAAATCTGACAGTGTGTTTTAAATTTGTATTTACATTTGTAATGTTATAATGTGTCTTATCTAAATGTGAAACTAATATGTGTGTGAAATTGAGATACTGTGGTAGTATGTAATTCCACATTATAATTCTTGTATTCATTTGAAACTCTTGCGTAATTTCGTATTCTCTACTTTGTTTCTGTATGCATCCTGAGTACAACCCAATCATCAAACTATTCATATTATTACGTAACTCATTTTTAACAACTGTGAATTGTTGGTATTAGATGGTTGGAGGCAATCGGCAGGAAGCCTTGGACTTAGGTTTCGTGCTGGGCTTTCGTCCAAGGCTTCCTGCCGATTGCCTCCAACCATCTAATACCAACAATTCACAGTGCACCGTAATGGCGAGCCACCTAGCATGGTGGCCACATTGCAAACATGACTGATAGAATTCAGTCTGCACCGAAGATAGGACTAGACGCATTACACTAGTTACTGACAAGTGTGCAATCAAAAATATCATTTTTAACAACTGTTTGTGACAGTTCATCGCCTTTGTTAATACCCTAGTTTCATTAGCACCCAATTTTCTTGACCGTTTTTGTATTATGTAAGTCTCCCCAAAACTTACTAATTCTCACCACCTCTTTAGTTAAAATAACCACAACAAATTATATTTTTTGGTTGGAGGAATTCATCATGAGCTGACATTGGTTAAAGAACCATTGGAAAACTTGAAGGGATTACTGGACTGCTGTTTCGTCCCACTAGCTTGGGACTCTTCACAGTACGCACTCACCGGCCAGGGTTCGAACCCAGGACCTTCTGGTTACAATGCCAGCTAGTAGACCGTTAAGCCACTGGGACCCGATCCACTGACTAGTCCATGAATTCTAACTTCTGCCAATTCATGACATAGCGGACCACTTCGCAATGTCTTCTTCTTCGATGAGTTACTGCCTCACTTTCAACCTGCTGGACCCTCCTGAAATCCTCCAACCAGTCAAACTGAATCCCTACAAAAAGCCAATATCTGACAATTGTATTTTTGTTTGACAAATTTAATGTACACACACATACAAAACAACCCATATATATTTGTGATTATACAGCTAAGAAAATGAATTCGCCGCTGAAAAGAGACTCTTCGCTGAACTACGTGTTTTGTTTTCATTCATTGCACATTAGTTTATTTATTGCGCATATCATACATCGATATCATTATGAGCCACAAATTGTGCTCAAAACCTCATCCAGTGAATAATACTATCTCACAGTATGATATTTACAATAAACAAATTAATGTGGAATCCCTAACTAAGTTTTCTTTCTTACTGGTATTAGTTAAGATAAACAACCATAACAATGGGGTAATTTATGCTTACCATAAAACTAAAAACAGGTTTCACTGATTAATGATGAAAGAGGAAACAACCTCACGTCTGCTATCAATCAGTATCTAAGAGGGCATTGTGTTCATGCACTGGAGAACAGGTACTGTTTAACTGTTGTAGACTTGTTGATGAAATAATGGGGAAAATCTGTAGACAGTGAAGCTTTTAATACTGTTATATTCTTTGTGCAAGATGGTTTTAATGGGAACTTTTGATTTTCCCTCTGTATAACATTTCAAGGGCTGACTTTATATTTTCATCAATATAGGTGAAAAATTAGTCAATAGAAAGTGATTTACTCACCTCATCTCGTTGATAATCAGATACAAATATTGTCCCCCAAGTGGATGATACTGCAATGTCAAATGGACTTATCAATCGATCAGTCATTTCACCTGTATCCCCTAAACTTGAAATAAATGTTCCATCATGTGTGAAAAGCTAGGAAATATAAAGTATTTGAAAAGAGAAATTAGGGGATATTTCATTGTTTCGATGTGTTAAACATTCTTAAGATGTAAATTTATTGGGCAAATGAACAAGCGCCTAAGCAACATTCACACTGATCAGCTAATTTATTCAGGTAAACTGTACCACTGAACTGCTGTTTCGTCCTAGTTTGGAACTCTTCATCAGCGTGTATCTACCGGGGTTCAAACCCAGGACCTGGTCACAAGGAGTGCTCTTCGTGAGTTCGAACCCTGGAGGGTGCATACCACTGAAGAGTCCCAAACTAGGACGAGAGAGTTATCCAGTATTCTCCGGTTTCTCGGTGATTCTCAGATTGATTTCAGCTCGTGAACAAACCTGTAACCGGTCAAATCCCTGCAAGCCAACATTTGATGAATCACAACGATCGAGAAATTAATTTATTGATATTTAGATTATGAGTTCTGTATTGATTGAGACTGATTTCAGTTTCGATTTCGTCACCGATCAAAATCGGTTAGAGAGATCATTGAAAACCAGGGATCACTGAACAACTGTTTCATCCTAGTTTGGAACTCTTTATCAGTGTGGACCCAAGTCCCTACTAAGGACCACGCTCACAGTTCCACTGTGGAGAAAATTTATTTTGATATAGTCTCACAGTGTTGTGCGGTAATGTTTACTGATGACGTTTTGAACACAGTTTATTGATCATAATCATATCAGCTTGATATGGTAGACAATGAGAAGACCATTTCAACCTGAATTACTCATTGACAAAATCAAATGCTGTAATAGTGGACTGTTTAAAACAAGAACCATATTGAGTCACGTATACAGGCTTATATTTATTTATTCCTAACATCTAAAAGAGCTTTGTCTATGTGGAAAAATAATGTTACCGGGTCTAGTGATGACAAATATACCGTTGAATGCCAAAGATTAGAAATAACGAAACATTTATCCTTACAGCAGACATTTAAGCTTCAATAAAACACAGTATTTCATATTTGCAAGAATAATTATAACAATTTCAGGAGAACAGCTGAAGAAAACATTAGTGTAGCCCAGTTAACTTTCAAAATTTGCTCACTCTGAATTCTAGATTCTCTCTCGTATAATTTATCATGAAATGGTCTTCTAAGTAATTATATAGTCAGATGCTTATTGTATCTGGTTAGTTCTCTGAGTAGAACTACCTACTATTAGCTAAAATTAATGTCTTCTGTCACTCAATTTTAGTTTCCACAACTACTCACATTAATTGCAATGAGATCTAATCAATTCACTTTTAGGCAATTCTCATTATTGGTACGCTAGCGCCAAAGTGGAATGAGTTTTCACAAAACAAAGAGATTAGATAAGATTGTTCACTCTAGCTTATTTTTTAATTGACATTCAGTATAACGTTAGTATTTATACAACTATTCCTGCATTGAACTGAAAACTATACCACCTTATAAACTGATGAATTGATCACATTTCTAAGTTAATTTAAAGTCTGTGGTTTTAGGTAGTTTATCATAAGTCGCATCTTCAAGAGGAATATTGGAATCACTGAAAGACCCTATCTAGGACTCTCGATTTACACAGCGTTCATATAAACTTCTATGTGCTTGGTTGGAATCTATCTACTAAGATTTTCGACTTTTTAAAGTCACATTATGGAGTGACCATCATTCAGTATTACTAATGCATTGCAGCAACCACGTTCACTTCAATTAATCCTATAATCTATTGCCATTCACTACATCTTAGGTAAATTCACTTCCATTTTGGAGGATAGGCTGCGTCTAGTGCTTTTTTGACGTTCTAATTTCTTACGGATACATTAGAATTGAGGCTATACAAATGACTGTTGATGTGAACAATACAGTCAAACTTTATCGTGTATACACCGAACTGCCATTCCGCTCGTTTAAGGCCGAGGTCGTCACGAGTGTACCCGGTCCGATTCAGCTCAGTGAGCCAAATTAGTCCTAACCGTTCGATATGTGGTCAACTACTCAGGAGTGCTGACAATACACAGAATTAATTTGTCATTTGCAGGTTACACAGTTCGAGATGAGAACTGACCAACTACTCACATCAGTCAATAGTACATACCAACACGCTATTTCGCCTACCTTCTTGGTTACCGTTCATGGTCACACGGAGACCACAGTCATTCACCTGGAGATTTTTGGTTTCCAAATGAAACTGTGGTGAAATCTTCCTTTGAACTGTGTAATTTGCAAGTTACGAGTATGTATCAATACTGTCTATAGACAACGCATATTCGGTTAACTTAGTTTTCACTGGAGACTGAGGCAGACTTGATGAAACCACAAAAGACGAAAAATCGGTGATATAAGAGTACAAGGATAAGAAGAAAGTAGGAAGTAATAAGAAATGCTCATAATCATTAAAGAAGTACACTTTACTGAAAGCATTGAAGAACTCAAATCCTCTCGCCGCTTTTGGTTATAACGGAATTAGTCTACGTTAGCCTTATTCAATAATGAATGGTATTTGCACTTAAGACTAACTGTACCTCTTTGAATAATGATAATAATAATAATAATGAAGCTTTATTTCAGATATTATTTTAATGTAAAGTATAGGAGTTCTTAGAGTATATCACGTGACACAGTGTTGTTCTATATGAATAAATCTCTAATTCTCTACTATGTTCTTCCTTCATTTTTTCCTAAACTGTAAAGCATTTTGTTGAAATCTAATTAAAAATGTGAACGATTTAATGTAGTGATCAATGAATACAATCGTATGATTTCAACAATAAGAAATGCAGAAGAGTCCAAGAATTATGATGGATGGAAATTTCGGTAGCACAATGATTTAAGCAGAATATAAACTGAATATATAAGTCGTTGTAGACTGTTTACTCCGTAAACTGCAGTCTTTTTATAGCCTTATACCCTGTTTGCGGCACCTAACTAGTCATATGGTCTGATGGCGTTCTCGTGACTTTTGTTCCCAGATTTGCCAAGGGTGATGGAATATTACGCGACCTAATGGTTATGTGCAAGGTTTGAAGAAGACTTTGTGCTATATGCAAGCGCCCCGTCCTGATAGTGTTTTGTGCGTCGGTAGCACAGCGGCAGAATGCTCGCCAACCACGTATGTGGTCCATGGTTCAATCCCCGGCTAACTCACTCCTTTTCCTCGCTAAGCCAATAATAAGGCTGGTAAACAGGTAAGGCCGGGCATGAGGCTAGCAACCCCATCTCACTAAAATAAGCACCACTGCTACCGAAACTTCAAGCCTCTAGCTTGAAGCCCTATGTTCCACTGGGAACATAAAGGAATAAAATGAATGACCTGTTCAATGGAACTCCCATCATTTTACTGATTCTATCGGAAATTACAGCTCGAAATACACCACACATACATACACGTATATACATTTACCTTTATTCGGGCATTATCTCTGTCCACAAGATAAATATCTCCATTGGACTGATTCACAGATAATCCAGTAGGCCAAACATCTCGTAAATCAGAACTAACTCTTGCATCGAATTCTAATTCATTGACCATATGATATTTTGACAAGTAATCGCATTCATTGTTCATACTTTTATCTTTTATATTATTAGACAAGTATCCATTTCTAGGTGTACGAAAATTTTCATTGATTTTGAGATGGTTACTGAGTAAGGAAATAAATTAAACAGTTCGGAATTAAAGTCTGCCTTAAAAAAATAGGAAAACACTTGAGAATAACTAAAACTGAATAAAACACTTAATTTTCAAATCATCGTCTTTGCAAATGAAGAGTCCCAAGCTAGGACGAAACAGCTGTCCAGTACTCCCAGGTTTTCCAGTGGTTCTCTAACTGATGTCAGCTCATGATGAAAATCCTCCATGCAAATATGTCTTAAGTTTAGGCGGTGACATCTAATCATTTCTTTCATGGTACAATCTAAGGCTTTCTGACATATCAGTTAATAATTATCGTCTGCATAGAAAGAACGATTTTATTTCTGTTAATTGCTGACACCTCGAAATACTTGATGATTAACTCTGAGTTGGAGTGTTTTTTAACATTTGAAGGAATTTCGCCTATATAAACAAACAAACAAATTCTACGGAAAGTTAAATGCGGCAAAATGTGGTGGGTTTAGATGACGAAATTAGTAAACTATTGAAATACAGCCTGGCTACTGAATGCCTGTGTAATCCCAATTCCAAAGTGTTAAACGAGGACGACCTCTCTTTTCAGATAAGTGCTGAATTATGACAAGATGAATGTTGATTGCTTTCACCTTCTTGCGATTCCCGTCATATATGTGAATATACTACGGGAATCGCTTTCTAATTTGGTGTGCTTTGACCCAGAAAACTTGGTAAGATATACAACCTATAATTAATGAGTTCTAAATGCAGACTCCAGGTGAATATAGAGAAGATGGAGGTGATGAAGATCAACACCAACCAACCAACCGACCGGCAGCAACAACAACAAACAGCACCAATCACCATCAACGAGAGAGATTTGACAGAGGTTACTTCCTTCACTTATTTGGCCAGGAAGTACGATTTCAACAACAGGCTGATGGCAGGGATGAAGATATCAATGCAGGCCAGAATCGAAAAGGTAAGCTACGCCTTCATTAAACTGAAATCAGTTTGGAAATCTTCTGCACTCACTCAGCCAGCATTAAGAACGAGATTCAGTAACTGAACAAAGAATATTCGTTTCTATAACCCCTTCTTCATCAGGTTCTACAGTTATACATACATAATAGTAGTGAATGAGTTAGTGTTATTAACAACATTGATGTTGTTTAAATAACATCGAATCAATAGCATCAACATAACAATAAACTGAATGTCAGAAAAATTAGGAAAGATAATAATACAGATTCATGAATTTAGAGCATCCGCTGAAGGCGGGCCAGGGCCGTAGTAGTTGCTGGACTTGCTTCTTTTGCACACAAAGTACTGGTTGTTTGAGGCGAATCACGATAGCCTCTGCTGTTTGGAGTATGTGGTACCTGGATGTTTTTGATAATTTGTTGGGTACCCGGTCGATAATGGAGAGGGATTCTTCAATGCTGCTCTTATGGAGCGAGTTGTATTAGCCGTTGTTCTACGAACTTGATTTTTCTTGTTCGAGAACATCTCTTAGTATGGCTAGGTTAGGTTGTATTATTAGGTTGTATCGATATTAGACCATCTGGTCCAAACCGGCCACAAAGTCAGCATTGAAGAATCCTTCTCTATCATCTGCCGAGCACCAAATAAATTGCCAAAAACATTGGGGTACTGTATGCTCCAAACAGCAGAGGCTATTGCGATTCGCCTCAAACAACCAGTACTTTATGTGCAAAAGAAGCAAGTCCAGCCCCTACTACTGCCCTGACCGGCCTTCAGTAGAGACTATAAATTCATGAATTTGTATAATTATCTCTCCTAATGTTTCTGACATTCACTTTATTGTTATGTTAATGCTATTGATTCGATGCTATTTAAACAACATCAATGTTGTCAATAACACTAACTCATTCACTACTATTATGTATGTCTAACTGTAGAACTTGATGAAGAAGGGGTTATCGAAAAGAATATTCTTTGTTCAGTAACCATTATTTTGAAAAATTTTAATGGGCAGTTTTAATCATTTAAGATGCCAGTTTAATTGAGACAGCTGATACATAGTACAAAATAGATCAGCTGACAGCGAACTTGATTTTAAATACTTGTTTAGTATTTGAGACAAGTCACACCGTGTCCCAATTTTATTTTTAAAAAATTTAAATAATCATAATCAGGCTTATTTAAAATTTTTTTCAACCTTCAACTTGTTTCATCTTGCTAACATAGTATGTTATTCAATAAGACACTGTTTACACTACAGAAGGACAGGTTGTTTGACCCATTAAACTCATCAGTCAACTAGTAATCTGTGTGGAGAAAAAAACATGACGACAGTACAGTGAATTAATTAACAGTAATGATTAAAATCAAGGATCATTGCATTATATTTATAATTTTATTTGATAAAAACATACACTGTGATACAGTATTGTTTACTGATTGCATTTCGAGCACTGTTTATTGCTAATAATCATATCAAGGCACTCATACAACTTTCAAACTTTGTTTATTTTATTAATTCCGCAATTTCTAATCCTTTGATTTTATCGGTAATAATCATATTTTCTATATATCTCTGGTACAGTGTTGCATCATTCATATTGTAGATGCTGGGTTTAGATTCGATGAACAGTGATTCATTGATCAACCTCCCCATTCCATATACTTATATTACTTTTTAGAACTGTAGCTCTGTTCCACCCTATTGTGTTATTGTGTTTAAACTCAAGTCATAACGCCAGCAACGAGCCAACATCAAAGACCACGAGAAAATTCATCCTACCATATATAAAGAATATCTCCGAAATAACAACTACAATATTAAAACCGTTTGACATAGCACAAAAGCCAGTCAAATCACTTCATTCGATATTGTGCAAACCGAAAGATCCAACAGGAAAAGAAGATAAAATTAATACCATTTACAAAATAAATTGTATGAACTGCAATAAACATTACATCAGTCAAAGCAGCCGTCTCCTTTGAATCCGAATCCAAGAATACAAATCGGCTGTAAAAAGGCATGATATATATTCTTTCATATCAATGCATGTGGATAAAAGTGGACACCAATTTGATGATTGGGAGAATGTAGAAATTTAAAATAGAAGAAACACCAAAAATGCCAGGAAATTTCTGGAAGCCTGGTAGGTACTCAAGTGAATCAACCAGCAATTAACAAGCACACCAATTACTATAGGCTAAATTTACGAGCTGGTAAAAAGTGAATCACATGAAAAGAGATTTCAAATTCCAAGTCAATAAAAATGACCAGTAGAGACGTAAATCAACAATCAGTCACAATAGTGGTCGTCAGGAGACACAATTACATCATTCATACAGAATTTAAGTGAATTCATATTATAATAAAACCTGAGCTGAAGATGTTGTCTAGAAGAGGGGACGACGAAAGCTTCGAAATTAAATCAATCAGCTCAGATAGCACAACTAATTCAATGTGTTATTATGTGTTAGTGCATACATGGTAAGTGCTGATTTTTTTCTCTAGGTTATTTATCTCCCTGGGATTAATTATTCTACAAGTAGCTAAATTCTTATTTTCTGGTAACCTAACTAATCAGATTGGTAAATGGGGCGATTGCACTAACTCAGAAGAGCTACACTTCCAAAAAGTAATATAGGCGGGAGGAGGAAGGAGTTAATCAACGAATCTTTGTTCTTAGAGTCTACAACTAAAATATGCAGTCGCAATGACTCATCATCAATACCAGTGGTAGGGAAAATATTGCTACCAATCAAATCAAGGGGTAGGAAGTAATGGAATTATATTAACGAAGTAGGAAAGTTATGTGAGTGCCTTGGCGCGACTGAAAGGAACAAATTGTCCTCAAAACGTCATCAGTACACAGTATTTTATCACTGTGTGTTTTTATCGAATAAAATTATTATATGATGACATGATACTCTACCGTAGTACTCAAATTCTCCTCTCACATCAATATAGAGTACTGTTGCAGTTTATAAACTTTGTTAACGTATACATTGATGGTATGTGAATTTGAGAAGGAAAGTTAGTTATTGGTCTTGCTCGTCTAATGGTGGATTTCATCCCTAAAAATTTACCTAATGAAGCGCTGAAAATGGCGAGTGGGGTGGCACTGAAAATTCTTATCATTCCAGCTTTTTTTCCTCTTCAGTGTGACACCCCTTGAAATCAGAAATAGGCTTCACACTAATGAAATCATGCAACAGTTTTCAAAATAGGTGTCACTGTAAAGTATATAACTAGAATCTTAAATAGTTACAAATTCTTTTAAAATTTTTAATACTGAATGTTACATGTGATACTAACGAGACGTGTTAATAGAAATCCCGATTATGTTATATTTTGAATAAGTTGACTTCAACTGTCTGTCTTACACATATGACTTGACTTTTTTAAAAATATAATTGATCATAATGTTTTGCAGATTAGTGATAATTTCATTTCCTTAGTCCGATCGTAATTCTCCATTTAAGTGGTTCTCATTATGTACTTATAATGTAGTTTACTAATTTAATAAGTATATTTGAACGCTTCTTTGGATTACTCTTTGAATGTCTATTTAGGTGTATAAAAATATATATTACTGGCTGAAGGAGGTGATATCTTTTTGGCGATTTCATTTTCTTTTAAAAACATTATTTTACATAGATACATACAATTTTTTTATTTGATTCCACATAATTACAAAGGCCAATAAAAAGTGATAATTATTTTCAACTAGATATGGTTCATGAGGGGCTTAAAAACAAAATTATACAGGGTTAGGACAAATTACAGGTGTGCAAAATATGAGAATGGAAACAAATTGAAATAACAATTTTCGACTTGAGATGGAAGTTAAGAGGTGTGAATGTAGATTGCAAAAAAGAGCCTTAGAAACAAAAATTACACAGGATTAGGATATAATTGTAAAACAGTTATTTTTAACGAATTAAAAATGTGAGCAGTAAAACTGTGGAAACAAACTTTAAATAACTGTTCTTATAACTGAAAAATGGGTTGAATTGAATGAAGACAAAGAGAGAAGAATCACTTACACGGCGAACGAAAAAAGATCTTAAAAAACGGAGGCTAAGGGAACATATCCAGCTAGGTTCATGGTAGTTGTAGAGGTTGGACTAATTTCTTTTGAGCATACAGCTCTGGCTTTTCCATGCGTACTGCAGTACAGAGAAGTCGGAAACATACTACTTTTGGTAGGTTTCTGTTGACTTTGTAAATGACTTTGAATGAATCAGTTGAGGCGTTGATCAGATGTTCAATAATGGCACTTCTGATTGAACCGGTGACTCCTCTTTGCAGTCATGCTGGGTAATGTTCTTTAACACGTTTTGAAAGGACGCGCATACAACAACCTGTGTACCTAGCTCCACACGAGCAGGTGAATTGATATATGCACATGGAATTGGTCACATGCGGGAGTTTGTCCTTTGCATTGCTTAGAAGTATTGGGCGACTAGAGAACGTCACTCTTAGTGTTGCTGCAGGGAAGGTCTTCTTTAAAGAGCTGAATATTCTCCTCTTTAGGATATCAGCTGTGAAATCTCCCCTAAAATTCAGATTCATATACGGAGTTTTCTTCGGCGCTGAATCGCATTTTTCTCTTTTTGATTAAGCTTTCATGTTCTTGTCGACGAAACGTGCCGGGTAACCATTTTGAACCAGGATATTTTTGAGGAATAGGAGCTCCTCTTCCAAGCAATCACTGCTGCAGATTTTTCTAATACGATGGGTTAGTGCGATGGTGAGAGCTCGTTTTCGGCTCAAAGGTATCCAACTAAAGAAATGCGTTAGTTGGCCGTTCCAAGTCGGATTCCTGTGGATGGATCTCTTCAGAGTTCTATCATCCTTTCTTGTTAATTCCACATCCAGAAATGGAATCTCTGACTCGTTTTCTAATTCTACTGTGAATTTTCCTGCTCACATTTGTAATTCATTTAAGATAACTATTTTACAATTATATCCTAATCCTATGTAATTTTCGTTTCTAAGGTTCTTGTAATTTATATTCACACCTCCTAACTTCCATCTCAAGATCAGATGGCCGGAAGGAATCACCAACAAGAAACTATGGGAACAAACAAAACAAGAACCGATCGCTCAACAAATATTCAGGAGTAAGTGGAGGTGGATTGAACACTCGCTGAGGAGGCCTCCACTGGGTGACATCGCGCGTCAGGCCATAGCTCGAGTGGAACCCGAAAGGGAAGCGGCGAGTGGGACGTCCAAGGGTGAAATGGAGGAGATCGTGTGAAGAGGAGCTGAAACAGTGTGAACTAACATGGAAGCAGGTGAAAAGTACAGCAGAAGACAGAAGCAAGTGGAGACGTGCAGCTGAAGCCCTATGTTCCACTAGGAACCTAAGGGAACAATAAAAAATAAATAAATTTCCATCCCAAGTTGAAAATTATTTTTTCAATTTTTTTCCATGCTCATTTTTTATACACCCGTAACTCGTCCTAACCCTGTATAATTTTGTTTCTAAGCCCTCGTGAACCATATCTAGTTAAAGATAATTGTCACCTTTCATTGGCCTTCGTAATTATGTGGAATCAAATAAAACAAATTGTATCTACGTGAAATTATGTATTTAAATGCGATTGCACAGCTTTTGACAATGAAATCGACAAAAAGATACTTTTGCTGAACTTGGTGTTCTCTTCTTCCTAATGCCCTTATGGGTATTTTCCACGATCTGAATAATATGAATAGTTGCATTGCATTTAGACCAACTAGTAAAGGTTGCTTGTTAGACCAAAGTGATCCATCGACTGTGTTAACTGAGCAAGACTGGGTGCACCGCTGCTGAGCCGTCCAGTTCTATTCATTTATACTTTTTTTCTTGATGATTACTATTTGTGGTATGAAGCAGATCAAGCATGGTGATCTGAATAATTTTGATTTTCAAAGGAAACTGTGGTGAGATTTCATGTCCTCGAACCCTGCAAATTCTGAATTTGTTTATTTAAATCACGATGGTAACCATTTATCCTTCTGATTGTAGAATTTCTCTGTAGTTTTTGTTTCCTTCTAACGGTAAAATTTTCTTGGTAAAGGGATTTTACATTAGTCCAAGCTACATTTTACCTGTGAGAAAGATTAAATGGGGTTTTGACTTGAAAACTTTAAATCAGAGAACAAAATGAATATTAAAACATGACTATCAGTATGCTAAATATTCAAGGGATGCTAGTATTCAACAAAACTCTGTTTTTCTTTAAAAAAAATTGAATGAAATAAAGTTGCTCACTCAGAATTAAACACTCTTGAGTCATTATTTCTGTTACTATGCATATTATTAAATCTGTCTGCAAGATTGAAACTGGATAGTGAAGTCATTTCTCTTGGACTGGTGTTTACACCAACTGATATATGATCAATATTTAAGCATGAACTATCCAATTCCAATTTCAATTCATTATGTTGATTTGACTTATTTTTATTAGCGTCAACTTCATTTTTCATAAATTCTTCAACAAATTTATCATATTCAATTGTTCCAAATAGATAAGATGAATTGAATGATGATTGATTAGTGGTTTCTGTTTCATTTTCATGGTAATTGTAATTACCAACTTTAAAGTGAGGCTTTAAATGAACTAAAAAAAAAATTAGTGTAAAAGTAAAGTTATAGTGACAATAAACTATGTATGAACTGTAAAACGGTTACTGATCATACCTTTATCAAAAAGAACATCGCAATGATAAGACATTTCACATAGAAATCTTAAGTAGAACGACGTATAAATTAATGAAACAAGGATGAAAGAGCTGTCCAGTACTCCTAGGTTTCCAGTGGTTCTCTAGCTGGAGTCAATTCTTGACCCAAACTGAAATAAATTAAGACTCCTGCAAACCAACACTTGGAAATTAATCTAGTGCTGACTACTGACTAAGTTGCCTAACGTTCTTACGGAAATTCGTGATCTGAGGGATCCACCAAGTTGGGCGTGAAGTCAAATAATCGCCAGTGATATTGTCTGGTGGTTGCACAATATATCGTGAATTGATAGAGGTTAAAATTCATGGGCCACTGAAATCTATCCCAGTAGTCGAATGGTCCAGACTGGACGCGATGAGTTCGATCCCTGGTGGAGTCAAGGGTGCATGTTGTTGAAGAATTGCAAACAATGACGAAACAGCCGTCCATCTTTTCCTGCTTTACAATGGTTCTCTAACTGATTTCAGTTCGTGATCAAGACTGTGATGGAATCACCAGGAACTCAGACTGATATCTTTCTGGGTAACTGGAATATAATCTAAGGAATAAGAACTAAAACATTATCACTACAGTGTGTAGGTACTACTCTAAGTTTTAGCGAAATTTGAAAGAACTTCATACAAAATCAAAATGTGTACTTTGGTTTCTTTCCCAAGCTAATACGAAAATATGATAAAATTATCCTTAGGCTTTATAGCTGTGAAAATTAAAAGTTACAATTATACAATACTTGAGAAACTCATGTTTTAAAACGATTGTTCTACACTCGTATTTCGAGGAAAGAGGAATTTACATTATGGTAAAATATGCACTCTACTAACAAATCTAAAGAAACTTGTACTTCTGGTCTCCTATCAACTGATTCTTAAGTACTGAAATCAGGATTTTACTGACCTAATGTTCACGCATCATTTTGGATAAAACCCATAGGGTCAGGTGAACAAGTGTTCTGGCATGGAGTTGGTCAACTATCGAGTCTCATTCTTCAGGTTGCTGGAAAGTAATGATCACGTGGAAGTAAATGGTAAATTAAGTTGTATATTACTTTCACCATGCTTAATCATATCATAGCTTCCATTACCCGATACTGAGATATTATTTTATGCTGTTTATTTTCCTTTCTACTTCTTGGTATTTTTTTCGCATTTTTAAAAATTATTTTTGTGTTTTTTTTGTTGTTGTTGTTTTTATACTTATTTTTTGAAATACTCCTTTTAAATGTTTGATAAAATTAGATGCAAATATTGTAGATGTGTGCTGAAAATTCCACTCTGTACCACTAGTACTGTTTCTGGAATAAAGCAAATTATTATTATTTCACACGAATTACTTTGTTGCTAGTTATCTTAAATACATTAGAAAGTCAGGTTTTCGTCATTTTTCTGATCATTATGCTTTTAATAGCTACTTTTTAATCTTAATATTTCTTAGGGAATCTAATTCTTTAGCACTCGACTGAAAATGAACGTGAAATGGATATGAGTTCAACTCTCAAGGCATCACTAGAAGTACTCAACCAATTATTTCGTACGCATACTTTTGCTACTTAAAACATTATAAGTAACATCAAAACTTGAAATAAATATATTAAATGTGCGACTTTACTACATATATTACGTCATTTAATGAAAAGCATATTTATGGCTATGCCTTGGATACACGACAATATTTTAACAGCGAAAAACTATGTAATGTGATCGTGTCTTATACGAAAGTCAGTATAAGAGAGATGTTGACAACTTTTTCCCCCAATAATTTGTTTTCATGACATAACAATAAATTTCGATCTGTGATGGAGAAGCAAACACAATTGACAGTTTCAGAATGGAATAGTAACGGTTATAACTCATCCCTTTTCAAAAATCAACTTGTTTTTTCAACGGTCGTTCCGAGTGTTTTACACTACTTTACGACTCAGACATGTTTGTTGAAAGTAGATGAGAAAAGCTGTTTTATGACTTCAGTTATTCTTATAGTTGGAGTTTAATGGCGAATAAATATGCTATTGCATATGAGGTGTTAAACCAGAGAGGTGTATAAATTAGCGACGTAGTGAATTTTCACTGACCAGTATATGCAGAAATTTTGCTACGAATCCCATGCCATTTTCTTTGCCGATTGGCATTGTTGAGTAAAAGCAGACGAAGCTGGAAAATTATTCGCGGTAGTAATGCACAATAATTCACTGGCTGTTGGTTTCAGCGATATATGAATGTTCAGTTTATTGATATAAGAATAGAACTTGTACACTGTGATAGATTATAATTCCGTTATGGGTAAAATTTATTTTGATAACGTCTCACAGTGTTATACAGTAATGTTTACTGATGACGTTTCGAACACAATTTATTGCTCATAATCATATCAAGGTACTCACACAACTTTCTGACTTCGTTTATATAATTCCATTATTTTTCATCGCATGATTAGTAGTAGTATTTTCCACATTTCCGGTATGAGTGATGAGTCATTCCCATTGCATGTGTTGGGTGTAGACTCGATGAACAAGGATTCAGTAATCAACCCCTATCTCAACATACCTTACCCTATTGTGTGATTGTGTGTTAATGCATGCATTGCTATAGCTGAGCTTTTTTCTAAATTACTTATGTTCTCGGGGTCAACCATTCTTACCTTAGCTAAATTCTTATGTTCCGAGAATCTGACTACCCCCAACCTACTAGTTTGACCTATGTGGTTGACCTCACAGTCATTGCAGGGTATCTTGTAAACTATATTATTTTGTTCAATCGGGTCCTTTAGCCTACAGACCTTGTCTCTGTAACATTCCAACAAGTTACTTATTTTTACTGTAAAAAATATCTTATTTCCCATTTGGCTGTATTTGATTGATAACACTAATATTATTTCCTAATGTACTTTATCATAGTATTGATTTTTATTCAAATTTCTAATCAATTTCACTCATGTATATAAATGAAGCAAAAATTTGTGTGAGTGACTTGATATGATTATGAGCAGCGATAAATTGTGCTCGAAAAGTTGTCATCAGTTAATATTAATGTACAATACTCTATGATTTATCAAAATAAAATAAAATCTTATCCATAATGGAGTTATACTCTACCACAGTGCTCAAGTTTTATACTTATATCAATTTGGACTATAGAATTTCTGAAAATAGATTATCATTGTCATCCTGTCACTGTTAAGCAAATAGTGTTAAATTTACCTTTAAGATATTCAATCTTTTCTCGTTGTAAAAACTGAAGTTGTTCAGTCACTTGGGATAAGCAAAGAAGTATCTCTTCTGGTCTGAAAACAAAGCATAGTAAAATGGTGTCAATAAAACAGCGTTATTTATTGGAGAATTTGAAAAAGATTGTATAAAAAATTACTGTACGAAACCAAATGATTCGTAACTACATTAAAAAGATGTTAACACTAAGACAAACTATATCTTGCCTTCATCTATTTAGCCTGATATTATTATTATATTTACTATTGTTCCCTTGGGTTCCTAGTGGAACATAGGGCTTCAACTGCACGTCTCAACTTATTTCTGTCTTCTGCTGTACTTTTCACTTGCATCCATGTTAGTCCATACTGTTTCAACTCCTCTTCACACTATCTCCTCCATGTCACCCTTGGCGTCCCACTCGCCGCTTCCCTTTCGGGTTCCACTCGAGCTATGGCCTGGCGCGTGATGTTACCCAGAGGCATCCTCAGCGAGTCCAGTTTCGTATTCATATCACCCATCAGGATTCTGATATCGCCATTTGGGACGTTGTCCATTACTGTTTGTAGTTGTCTGTAGAAATCTCCCTTCTTCTCTTGTTCTGAGACGTTTGTAGGCGCATAGCATTGAATGATTATAACCTTCCTTCCTTTTGAGTTGAACCTGGCTGTCATTACCCTGGAGGAAATTGGTTCCCACTGCATGAGACCTTTGGTTGCTGTTGGTGACATCATGATGGCTGCTCCCTCGGTGTGCTCGTGATCGTCCTCTGGGTGACCGGAGTAGATTATTGTCTCTCCAGTTGCTAGTTGGCACCTTCCGCATCCGTTCCATCTGCTCTCGCAGATTCCCAACACTTCTATTTTATATCTCCTCATTTCTACGGCTACCTGAGCAGTCTTTCCAGTTTCGTACATTGTACGAATATTCCACGTCCCCATCCTTATTTTCGTTTTCATCGAAAGAAGGCACATCGGCTGACTGGCTTCCCGAAGGTTTCCACCAGCCTGCGTCATTTCACTTCCCCGATTCCAGAGAAAAATAAGGTTATTGTTTGTATTTTTAGAATTTTGAATATATTTGTGCGTTGAAGTTTTAGTAGCAATTTGGTTAAGTTTTGGGGGTGGAGTTGCTAGCACCACGCCCCAACCCTCCCTCTTTATCCGGGCTTGGGATTGGCTAGAAAACTAGCAAGCTAGTAATCTAGGCGACCCACTTGCAATCAAACTGCCCCCAATTTGCTTACTGACCATACACTCACTAGAACCTGGTATTATAACATTTCATACGCTTAAGGATTCAACCAATTCGATGAATTTGTGTTTACAGACTTCCAGATTACAAACAAAATAGAATAACTAGTCCTCAGAAGTTCTGCTACATCACAATCTTGAGATATTTTTCTTGTTTAAAATCACCACTTATTCAAATTAAAATTTTCTACAGCTAGTTTGTAGGAATTTGATTGGTTTCACAGGTTGATATTAGTTATGAAACTACTGAAACCCACTAGGGAATACTGGACAACGGCTTCATCCTAGTTTGGGACTCCTCATCAGGATGCTCCCATGACCCCACCACCAGGGACCGAACACATGATCTTCAGGCTACAAGGCCAAACATATTGGCTATTCAGCTACTTAGACCGAAATCCAATAGTCCATGATTTCTAACTTCTGTCAAATCTCGATTTTAGCTCGACCACTAGCCAAACTTGTAACAAATCAAATCCCTACAAACGAACTCTTGAAAATTAATCTGATGCTCACCAGTGACAGGTTACAGGACATAGTTGCCTGAGTTGCCAGTAAGAAGTCGTGACCAATGAGGTCCACCCAGTCGGGAGTAAGGAAACACACTCGCCGATGATACTGGCTGTTAGTCGTACTGAAATCGCGAATTGAAAGAAGTTAGAATTCATGGGCAAGTGGATTGCGGCCTAAGTAGCTGAATAGTCAGCATGTTTGCCTTGTAACCTGAAGATCTCGGGTTCGATCCCTAGTGGAGGGATCATGGGTGCGTACTGTCAAAGAGTCCCAAACTCGGACGAAACAAGCACGTGGTAACCGTGGTTTTCAATTGTTCTCTAACTGGTATCAGTGCGTGCCTAAACTTGAAACATATTAAGATTGTCTTCTCTAAAAATGCATTAATATTAATGCAAAGAACTAGACACTTCCCTGGATTCTGAATGTAATAAAATAGGGGCATAAAAATCAAACTTCTGTTGAATTCTGTATCAAGTCAGACAAATTGTCATCATATTTTTCAATAAATACTTTAAATGACAAGAACAGATGGTGTTACACAGCTGATGATTGAACACACTGTTAAAGCGGTATTTATTACAACCACTTTAATACATATCCACTGCATTTTTGTTATCGCTTATTGAGTTTAATTTTATGAACAATGTGGTAAAGTGCTAATGACAGTCTGTTCCTATTGATAGTCGCATGAGAAACTCCAGTCTACAAATGTCATCAAACTGATAAAAGTGAAAACAACTCGAAATACACATACCTAGTTAGCAGACAGTAATCAACACAGTATCTATACCGAGTTTATTAACATAAAAGTTGTTCAAGTATAAGCTTTTCCGTAAGCTAGAAACAACTTCTAGGTATATTATTATGCTTGTTTGCAAGTTTCAAAACTGTACTGAATGCATGCGATACATAAAGAGTCAAAAATTGCCAAACAAACATTGAAATTTATTCTATTTTATTTATTTAGGCGTCTGCTTTAGCGGGAATATGAGATTTTAAATTTTTTTTAATGATTAAATAGCCAGTAGCAGAGATAAATATGCAAATAAGTAATCAACAACAGTAACGATGTTACTTGTAGTGTACCTTGAAAGTTTGAACTTTTGTTTTAACGCATTCAAATAATATGGCGCCACATCACTGTTCTTCAGATGTGACTGCTTGCACTTGGCTAGCTCTCTCGTTGTGCTGTCATTAAGCGCAACCAATTGCATATTTATGCAGCTGGAAATGGGCCACACCTATTGTGTGAGGGTTATTAATACTACTACCTGGTTGCCCAAACCTCAGTAGGTAGAGTGGGGTTCGAGACCGCTAGTTGGAAGTCGATAGCCAAAACCAATGAGTCACAGCCCCAAGAAAGTATTCAAAATCAGTGCTCAACTTAACTAATTTGTACGAAATTTCAAATACTTCTGTATTTCTAACTTACACATAAAACTCACCAGGTATAAATCACATCAGGTGTGTGCAACAATCAACTGACTGAATGCATTAACAATTTAGACATTATCTACATGAATCATCAAGGTTTAAGAAAGACCACCCATTATTTTGAAAACATCTAACGTTAAGCTTTCACCTAGAGTGACTTAAGTGAGAAAATATTGTTAGCCAAAGCATTAGAACTTGTACAAGTGGTTTATACAGACAAGTAATAGGTAACTTTTTAATTCATGAGTAACCGTCATCCAAACTTTAATGAATTACTTGTTTTTTTGTTCAGTAATAATTTAGTGACCAAGTAATTCAGTAACTACTAAATATTGTGTAGTATTTTCTATGATTTCTGTCAGCTAACTTTTGTGTTGAAAGAAGAAAACTCAGCCGGACATTTATGAACCCATTATAACAAAGTATCAATTTCAGCAATTTTTAGTATACTACTATGATGGGTGGGTAGTAAGTTGTGTATTGAGAAAGTTTTTTCCATAAATTCGTAAAAGTCTTTTGAAAGAGACTCAGCAAAAGTCGAATAGTTTGTTAATAAAACCAAGTCAGGTGGCTAATCTACTAAAACCCCTGATATGTAATAGTGATGATACCTATCCTATTTATTTTGTCTGTATACAAAAATATGAGTTAGAATATAGTTTCTGTTTAATGCATTTTCAAGAGAAAACGCGAACGAACAAATTTATTAATTACTGGTCTAACAATTTAACGCTAAAAATTCACATTAGTAGCTTAAGAGTTACTAGCTGATGGTTTCAAAAGCATGCTGTGTAGTATGAGCATGTAAACTTTGAAGGGGGTTTTTGAGAAAACGATATGCTGACAGCAAATGTGATTTTCACATTGAATTTCGCAGAAGTATATATATTTAGATATATATAAAACCTGAAAAGCTTCTGAAGATGCGTTACAACCCATTCCTTAACTGATCCTTTTAAGAGGTACTACTTCGGAGTAGTAAAGTTTTACCAGACCTGACGAATGTAGACGACTAGATAACGTAATTCCAGTTAATGGACAGAACACAAGTAGTTCAGCAAAGAGTCTCTTTTCGCCGAATTCATTTTCATAGCTGTACAATCGAAAATATGTATGGTTGTTTTGTATGTGCGTATACATTAAATTTGTCAAACGAAATTACAGTTATTAAGTTCAAGTGAATTGAATGTTGATATAAGAGGGTAGTAGACAGTACGATTCCGTCTTCTTTGCATCGCAAAAGCACTTGCCATTAAGCTGGAGGAACCAGAACTGTGCATACAAAAGAAAATTATTCAACCGCTTCTACTCTCATGGTAACAACTCTGTTGATTTGACTTAACTTTTGTTTGTATGCTTATTTTTCTACTTAAAACCCTGGTGTAATTCCGTATATTTTGTTTCCATGTACACCCTGAGTACAACTCTTTCATTAAACTATTCATGTTACTACATAACTCTTCTTTAACAATCGTTTGTGACAACTCATCACTTTTCTTACTACTCTCTTACATCAACATCCAATCCATCTGAACTTACTAACTGTATTTTCCTTTGGCCAATTTAATGTACACACACATACAAAACAACCATATATATTTGCGATTGTACAGCTATGAAAATGAATTCGGCGAAAAGAGACTCTTCGCTGAACTACTGGTCTTCTGTCTTTTAATGTTCGAATGGGAATTTTTCATGAATTCCAGTTAATATCCAGTGGTCTATCAGTACGCTTCATCCATATATGCACACAAAATCATTCATAACTCGGATACGTCTCTGGTGACATCCCTAGGTACTTCACTGAGTGAAGTGACTTTAAGTCTTTAAATCGGCATTAATCTATACAACTCTCTTTATAAAACAATTATTACATACTCACTAAAACGCGAAATTGGTACGCTGCGGGCACCAGGAGATGCACCACACAAAATCTGATAAGTTAGGCGAGAGCTGGGATAATGTCTGGGGGGGGCTACGTTCCCATGGTGGCCAATGATCAAAAAGGTTCATACACCATTCTTCCGTTTTAGATTCTGGAGCCAATGTACAACACAGGTTTGAAATCAGGGTTTTCCACCTTCCCTAGATGGGACTGCATGTGCACCAGTCTGGTTGTATTTGCCCTTTCCTTTTTAAGGAGAACAACTCCGCAATGAATGGGGCTTAGCTGGAGGAGATCATGGAAGCGTGGCCATATGAGAGCATTTTGGGGGAAGACAGGAGTCTAGTCAATCTCTGGGTTATGGAGGCCTTTATAAAACAAACGAGTCTATCTTTAAGCTCTTTTCAACCACTTAGGGGCAGATATTGGATAAGGGTTATAAATACTAAAAATTGCTTTTTGCTTTGTTTTTTCTTAATGAGTAAATTTGGTTTGTAGTGATTTCTGACAAAATATGAACTATCATTGAGAAAGATCTAAACAATTGAATTTCGGAAAGATATCATTAGAAATGAAGTAAAATTGAGTCATTTACATGAATTCAAAATGAAATGCTCGCTAGCCGGTTTAGGAATAAATAGAATTCTGACTATTACGTTTCATTGCAGTAAATGATATGCTTATGGTAGGGACATTCACTCGCAAGGAATCGAATAGCTTAATCATAGAACTTTATTGACATTGCAGACAACATAACAGGAAATTGTATTAAGAAAGGAAGGACTAATATATCTCCTCTCCGTCCTAAAAAATACCAGATCTAAAAGATTTCGGTCTTGTAGTGGTTAATGTTTGCACGTGTAACCCAAAAGGAACTTGAATCGTCAAACCGGAACATGGCATCAGTTTCTTGCGTCTTTGACAGGTGGTTTGAGCCAAGTAAGGAGGTGTGGACTGCATAGATATGGTCCTCAGGATGCTAAGAATCAATGGCTGAAGACTATTAGTAATATGACTCAAAACTGTTTTCAGTGTCACAGATGCTTTCACTCTCTGTAATCTCCCAAATCCAGCAAATCTTTAGATTTTTTTTCCCTGTTACTATTCTTTCTGAAAGTACACTTCTGCTCACTAAAGTGTTTTGGAATTTTTTTCATTTCTCTTTACTCTACCTTAGTGTACTATATGGAGTGTGGCAGCTTGAAGTGTTGCTGCATTTCTGTGCAAAGTTCTATGCTGAAACTCAGTCGTGTATCAGTTGACGTACAAGCATCAAGTCTTAATGTCAAGTATTGGTTTTGTAGGGATTATTGTTTGCTTGGTCGGAGGATTTAGTCATGAGCTGACATCGGTAAGAGAACCATTGGGAAACCTGGCAGTACTGGACAGCTGTTTCGTCCTAGTTTGTGACTTTCCATCAGTGCGCACCAACCGGCGTCAGAATCCAGGACCTTCTGGTTATAAGGCGAGCTAGTGGACTATTAAGCCACTAATAGCTTACTGAAGAGTCCCAAACCAGGACGAAAGAGCTGTCCAGTACTCCCAGGTTTTCCAATGGTTCTCTAACTGATATCAGCTCATAATAAAATCCTCCATCAACTCTTATGTTGAGAATGTAATTGCTAAAACAGAAAACAACTTATTAGTGTAAACATCGTTTGTTTCCAAACTAAGTAGTTGTCTGTAGTTAACGTTTTTAGCATTATCACCTGATACTTTCACTGAGTGATGTCCAAAGATGGGAGGAAGAGCATTTTATCAGTTTAATCAAGCTCCTGCAGAAACCTTCTCCGATATTCAGTCAGTTAAACTAGTAAACATATTCTTTGACTAATTTTTAATCTTAATCCTGTCCTGGAAACTTTTCATTAGTTGACTTGCATTAACGACATTACAGTTAATTGCTGTCTATTAATTCTACAACATGACTACTGATATTCTGTCCAATTTAGATAAGTTTTATCCAAGACACTCCAGATAACATAAATACTACTAACCTTCCATAGTCTTTCAATGCATTAGCATATCTACTGGCTACTTCACATTGAACAATTAATGGATATAAAGACCATGCACATCCATCGATCAATTTCATTTCATCTTGAATTTGTTTATCAAGTTGACTGATAAGTTTCTGAGCTATCTGGTCAATTTTTTGTTTAAGTTGATCAGATCTATCTTGAATTTGTTGAAGGATGCTCATTTTTGCTTCATTAAGTTCGTGACCATACTGTACAAGATGATTTAAATAATCCTATTTTAATTGATAAAACAAAACAAATAAGAAACTGTAATCTCATTTTAGGGAATTTATTATTTTTGATTGGGTGGTTTGAGTAGGTCAACTGATATTTTAATGCAGGATTAGTTTATGGACACTTAGATAAAACCATTAGCGGCATCCTGATAGAGTTGGACTTTATCCTACAGTGGAATAGTGATACAAATTTGATTTAACTTGTTACCTGTCAACTGGAAATCATTCACAAGCTATACCCACTATACAATAGGTATTTATGTTAATTCCTTTATAATTGCAGTGAATTTTAGTGCTAAGTTTCATGTATGTTATATTATTGTTTCTTTTGATTCCTATAGGAACGTAGGGCTTCAGCCACACGTCTCCATTGCGTTCGGTTCTCTGCCAACGTTTTCACCTGGCTCCACGTCTGTTCACATTCTTTCATCTGCTCTTCACATCATCTCCCCCATGTAACCCTCTCACTGAAGACCAACTCGCCGCTTCCCATTTGGTTTTCACTCATGAGAGAGCTTGTTGTGTGATGTCACTTGAAGGTTTTCTCAGAGTATGGTCAATCCACCTCCATTTCTTCCTTGCTTATTTGTTGCACGATTGGTTCCTACTGGGTTGGTTCGCTCCCAGGGATCCTTCCCTGTTACTGATCTTTTCTGGCCATCCGATGTTGAGTAGTATTGAGAGAAGACAGCTGTTGATGGAGGTGTGTAGTTTGTTCGAAGTGCCCTTCTTGACGCGCCAAGTCTCTGATCCATAAAGTAGCACTGACTTCCCATTGGAGTTGAAAATCCGGATCTTATTTTCATGCTCTTGTAGATGGAACGATGCTTCCCAGGTAGGTGAGGGAGGTCACTTCTTTCAAATTTCTCCCAATAATGCTGATTATTGTCTGCTGTTGTTGGTGTTGCTGTTGCTTTTGGCCAAGAACCTTCATCTTCACTTGTGTTTTCTCTATGTTCACCTGAAGGCCTATCTTTGATGCTTCTTCTTCCAAATTGTTGCGTCTCACTTGCATATCTTCCAGTTCGCGGGAAATCAGACATATATCATCGACGAAGTTCAGGTCCGCCAAGTTTTTGTGTGGATCCATTTTATGCCTATCTCCTCGCTTCCCGCTGTTTGTCACATTATTCAGTCTACCGCAATCAGGAAATTAGTCATTGGAAATAGTAGGCAGCCAACCAGCTTGTCTTACTCCCATCTTCACTTCGCAGGATAGACAACCAATATTTACTGGTATATTCTCAAGTGAAAATAATAGTCTTTCCATGTGACTTACATTCGTACTTTTGAATATCCCCATGGATACATGTTATTCTGCATTCCACTGAACATTAGACAGTCGTTTCGAAGATTCTAATGTCACCTATGTATCCTCTAATATTTTTCACAGTATTTCACCTATATTTAAGTTATAGCAAGCAATTTTCACTTAGTTCTTACTGTTGCGGACGGATTCATCTTAATCAGAATCCCCACTAGTTCTCTAAATTAAATCACTCACTTTGTAGTAAAGAGGAGTAACTAAGAAGCAAATCAGTCTGAATCTTACGACAGTACACTCGAGAATGAAGTTACTGATAGTCGAGTCTTATGTATTAGTTAGATAAATAACTAAATCCGTCAACAACTTTAAACACACTGGAGACTAGACAATGGAATTCTTTAGTTTCTTGCAACCATATTTGAATTCCAACTGCCTTCTCCTACTGATTTCTATTTTGTGGTGCCAGGTGACACTAATTTTCTCTAAGTTTTAACCTTTTGCATATATTCTGCAGATCTTTTAAGTATGGTTCATTTGTTAGTGTCTTTTTACGTTGAGGATACTATTACCGTGTAACATGCTTAACACACCAAATAACACTGAATTGTATGCTAACATTATGCCCAAATTCAAACCTTTTCTCAATCATGAAGGATGAAGGACCAATCAATAAACCTGTGAATATATTTACACACTCAGAAATTCGCTAGACTTAGTTTTTTCTTGTTTTTTAGCATTCCAAGTGAAACATGGATCCTTAAGATTGAGCTTCAAAGTTTTAGTAGCAGTGGTGTTGTTATTTTATAGGGTGAGGTTGCTAGCCTCACCTCCAACCTTACCTCTTCACCAGACTTCACCACCAACGGAAGCTTGGAAGTGCGTCGTCCCGGAACTGATCCAAGACCACTAGCGGCGTTGTGGACGAGAATTCTACCACTGAACTGACTCTCGAATTGCTACTAAGTGATTAGGAAATAACAGCATTTTAATTTCTTTCAAATACTCTCAGAAGGTCTTTCTAGTGGCCATATCCAAAAATGACTAGAATATTAATGCATAACTCACTGACCGGGACAAATTATCTACATGGCACTACATAGAAGTATATGAAAATAACCACTGGTCGTTTAGAAGAGGTATGCACAATCTATATGACTGAAACTGTAACAAAACTTACTTCAAAATGTGCATTTTTCCGTTTAACACGATCAATCTGTTCACTGATTTCACTTTTAGTTTCATGTATTACAGTGTCAAGGGGTAAGATCAGATGACTTCCATGTGTATTACTCCTAGATGACATCAAAAACTGTCCACTGCATTCAGTGCATAAAAGTTTATTACACTGTTTACAATAAAAATAAGCTGATGGAGATGGCCATTTACATTGATGTCCATTAGCAATCTTGTTGCAATCGGACTTCCTCATTGATACTTTGTGATCACTGTTGTTCATCAGTTTCTCACTGTCATGATTATTTTCGAAAAAATCATGTTCTGTGCATTGAGTTGGTGGTGCTTCTCTCATGCGTAAGAGATAACCATTGGCTAAAATTTCCTGTAATGCAAAGTGATGGATAATTTAAAGACAAAAACCGGGAATTACATCAGCTAGCTATCAGTTGTACATTTTGAGAACCAAGGAATGTGATGCATGCCGCAATCAGACAACAGTATAAAGAAACGTAACACCTTTACGATAAAAGAATAAAGAAGTCGGGAATACATTTTATTTAGTGCACTCAAGAGAGTGCCATTTCCTTTACTTACTTTCAGCAGTAGAAGAAAGAAGGAAACCGCAATTTGCTCACTAATTATTCCGATTCCGAAACACACCTGACTACATATCAAGTTACTGTGCCATGTGACCTCTTGGATCCCATCCTAAGGAATCATAGGGCACAAATAAATGTTAAAACTTGATAAGTACCCTTTATTCCTCGGAACCACAGCATAACTTGACCCCTTCTCCACTAGTTCCAGTGCTAAAAATAGTGAACTGTATCGAAAACGATCATAGCACATATCCAACAAACCACACCTAGTTTACTATGATGTTGACACCTACTGAGGGAAAACCCCAACGATGACGGGGCACACACCACCGGCATTTAGAATTAATTACACTGCGATCTTATTGGATTCATGAAATTCTTCACAGTATAAACAATTCTTATGTCATATAATGTCACGTGTGTAAAGAAGAGAGCGAGGAAAAGTGCATGTAAATTGCCTGAAGAATACATGGTTGATCTCCGAATTCCTAAAAGGGGCACATTTAATAAACAACTTTCTTAATCTCTAACCACCCTAGCACACTATAAAGAAATGAACAAGAATAAGGTCAGAATAGCAGCTAGAATTCCATACAGACATAGCTGGTGGTACATGCTGAGATTTACATTTGTAAGTTCAAATCCAAATTATGTGTAAAAGGCATTTAACATTGTACTTGACCTATGTTTATCTGATTTTATCTCTGACAATAATGCTATAATAACTCTTCTCCTCTTCCTGTTAAATCTCCCACTGTTTCATTTGTTAACGTTCATTTATATGTTTAGCCAATTTGACTTGATAAGTCCAAGTAGAATTAACACGTGCAATAAACTTGAACGCTGTGGTAGTGCGCAGTCACGTATTATTCTATTCTTCTAGAATCATAAAAATTAGGTTTCAGAGGTGTAGAGTTATGTTTTATATGACTATGAGTAATAAATTTAGTTCATAACGTTATCTAGTAATAAATACTACTTCATATCACCTTACATTTTCCAGGTGAAATTCGTCATCAAAATATTTAACCGTCTGTCAGCTTTGAGCTTAAAGGTAAATCGCTCCTAAGATAAGATCTCTCTACTGAATTACCAATTATGTATTATTAGTACTAATTCCTTAGGTTCTGAGTGGAACATAAGGCTCCAATAGCACATCTCCATTTCATCCTGTTCTCTGAAGTCATCTTTAGCCTGCTGCACGACTGACCGATTGCTCTCATCCCCTCTTCTGTGATCTCTTCCATTTCACCTTCGGACGCTCGCCTCATCATTTCCCATTCAGGTTCCACTTGAGGGTATGGGGCGTTGTCACTCAATGGTTTCCTCAGTGTGACCTATCCATCTCCATTTGCTTCGGAATATTTGTTGAAGAAAAGGATTCGTGTTGGTTCTTGTTCTTTAATCCTTTCTGGCCAACCGTTCCTCAGCATAGATAGAAGTCAGCTGTTGATTAAAGTCTATAGCCTGTTCGAAGTGCTTTTAGCGACTCTCCAAGTCTGTGAGCCTCATTGAAGAACTGACTTGACATGAGTTTTGAAAATCGAAGTCTTGTTATTTATGCTAGGTGCAGCAGATTTCTATATTTGATGTGAGTAACGAGGGTCTGTTCTGCCTTTTCGGTCCTGGCTTTGACGTCTTCATCCGTGCTGCTTGTACCTAAAACGATGCTACCTGGGTAAGTGACAGAAGTAAACTTCTTCAAATTTCTCTTATTGGTAGTGATTAGTGTTTCTTGTAGTTGGTTCGGTATCTACATCACCTGTCGTCTCTATCCTCACTTGAAGTCCTGTCTTGACTGCCTGCCTCTTCTGTCAACTTGTTAGTTTTCGCCTGTGGATCTTAAACATAATTTGTCCGCGAAATTCAGATCTTCTAGAGTCTTCTTATCAGTCCGACGTATTCCTGTCTTCTCACCAGGTACATAATAAATGAACTGTTTGGCAAATAAAAGCAAAATTCCTTTCTGTTCTCAACGTTTTTGAAATTCCGTCAGTTAGTTATTGACGACTATTCATTCGAATAGGTGCTAGTTCTATGTTATAGATTTATAAATTATTTACATATATCTCATTTTAGTGCTAGTCCTGTTATCAGTTAGATTACAGTGCTGATTAACAGATTATTCGATACTAGCATATCTGTAATTCACTGTTTGGATCAAACTCTGATGCTATCTGTCCGACATTCACACGTTGTTGTATAAAGAATCAGCCCACAATTGTTTATAGGTTGTTTAGTTATGGAGAAATGATGAACAGATAATTAGATAGGTGGACAGACAAATAGACGGAAAGACAGTAAACAGAGTCTAACATCACAAAAAATGCATGTGTATGGATTATTGAAGATAAAAGTTGCAAGGAAAATAAAAAATTAGTGGAAATAAAATGATACCAAAGTGAGTAAAGATTTGTAAACGTATTGTGAGCGCAGTTTAAAGAACTTGCCCAAGTGGCAAGTGGTTCTTTTTTATAAGCCTTTAGTGCAAAAAGAGATCCTCCCCTGAAAAATGAATGCATAATCTATCGCATATAAATTTAAACAACATTGAAAGAGAAGCTCTGTATGAAAGATTTAAGTGAGGCATTCATCACCAGAATATATATATGTATATATGCGTCGGTGGCACAGCGGCAGAATGATTGCCAGCCATGGAGGTGGTCTGGGGTTCTATCCCCGGCCACCGACGCACTCCTTTACCTCGCTAAGCAAGTAATAAAACTGGTGAAGAGGGAGGATTGGGCATGAGGCTAGCAACCCCATCCTGTAAAATAAACACCACTGCTACTGAGACTTCAAGCCTCTGTCTTGAAGCCTAATGTTCCATTGGGAACCTTAAGGAATTATATATATATATATATATATATATGAATTCAACTATCTGACTTTAAACTTGTAACTGAGAAGCAGTACAACATATCTGCAATAACTTAATCAAAGTTAAAACCTAGAGAACATTAATAAAGTTGTTATACTTAAGAGAGATAAAGGTAGTGATATTATAATAAGAGATCAGCCTGAATATTTTTTATGAAATGTCGACACTCCTAAATTATACAGTGAAATTCCAGGTAAATGGGCCAAAAAATCAATGCAACATCACCTTTTTTAAACAAAGTGAAAAAGCATCGTAAAGAGATCCGTAACAAAGAGTTAGCTAACAATGAAACCTATATTAACCCTGAACCAAGAGCTTCACGCCTGCCGTTCATATTTGACATATCCAAAGTCTGCAGATTAGATTCGCCCCAGAAAATGACAATATCAGTATTGAAATTATCAAGTTATAAGCTGGCTAAATGATTAGTGAAAAAGTTGGAACCCATCCAAATAAAGTTACATTTAACAATCTCGAATATTTACTTAATTTTTCATGTGGACTACATCACTTGGATATCTCAGCTACATTGTTGATGTCGGATGTTTGGATGCAATCAGGAGGAAGCCTTGAACCTAGGTTTCGTGCCAGCTGGCACTCGTCAGCAGAGTTTATCTGAAATCTTTAGGGAGCTTATGTCCCTTCTGAGACTCGAAGGCAAGCTACCTAGAACGGTAGCCACATTGCGAACCTGGCTGACAGAATTCAGTCTGCACCAAGCAAAGGACTAGACACCTCACACTAGTTACTAGCGTCTAATCAAAGTACTTCAACTACATGCCTACTACTATATGAAACTTGATCATTGTTTACTGGTGTACCCATAAAGAAGACAATTGAAGTCGTGTGAGAGCATTCCAAACTCCTTCCTCTTTCAAAAAACAAACAAATGTTCGGTTTCTGTCGACATGTCGACTACTAGTACGTTCGATTCGATGATATATGAAGACTAACTTTCATGTTAAGTAGTGGATGGTAATTAGTAGTTGAATCCAGCATGCACTTTTCGTCTTATTTGAGACTCATCACTGGATGAACTTGTTTATTCCAGAGAGTTGTAGTGTCTCCATTGAAACTCGAACCAAGTGAGCTTCGTTTCAAGCACCAAAGCATTCGTTATCTACTGGACCACTTGGGCGACGAGAGCCGCCTCTTGTGCAACGGGGATAACTTATTATTTTGTTTAGGTCAATTTTTCTTCCCGTCGACTGAGTGAACTCGGATATTTGCCTCCTTTTAACATTCTGGCTCCTAGTATAGACTCTTCAAGAGTGTCTGTGTGGCCTTTTTTTGTTTCAGTACACTGTCTTCCTCCACTTTTATTTCTCTGTAGGATATTATTGGTAAATCAATCGATCAGTCAACTCTGCTACAATTTAGGTCAACTAACCCTGAAAACTAAGAGGTCAGTAGTTGAGAAATATCAAATTCTTATCACCTAACGTCGGAATCTAACCCTTTTTCTTCATATGTTGTATACATCTCTTTGTCAAGTCATCTTTCTCATATATTTTTCAATACCCCTGAGTAATGACCTTTAATATTTTGTATGCAGTAAGTTTTATATATGTTGCAATTATACATCTTTCAAAGTAATTAATTTTCTTTATAAATCTTAAAAGGACTATAAGAGATATAATTTATATTGAAAAGCCTAGCGTTTAATATATAATCTAATCATACACATTCATAGGAATCTTACAAGGGATTAGAAAGTCAAAATTACTTGGGAGTCAAGTTGATTATTTAGTATTTATATCAAATGAATGGGAAAGTTCCAAAATAATTTCTGATTAGGGGTTAAATTGATAAAAATTACAAGAAAATTTTCTTTTCTTTTATTCTGGAACTTTCCCATCCATTTGATATAAATACACGAATGTACAGCCTAGATGATGACTTCGTCGAAAAGAAAATTTTCTTCTTGTAATTTTTATTAATTTGACCCCTAACCAGAAATTATTCTGGAACTTTCCCATCCATTTGATATAAATACACGATTATTTAGTAGTCAGAATTATAAATAATGAGAATAAACTACTCTGTAAATAATTCTTTGCTTTAAAGTCAAATTACCAAGGCAAATCTCAGTCAGTAACAAGAATAAACTTAAACTACTTTGTACCCAAAGCTTCAAAAAGCTTATGCACCCCCCAAAATATACATCCTTCAATTTGTAAATGTTTAGTTTCTGAGAGTTTGGTCAATTTTAAGGTGAATTTCATCACGAAACAACATTAGTTATGCGACCATCAGAATTCAAACAGCTGTTCCGTTCTAGTTTAGAATTCTTTGGCAGTACATGCCCGTGACACAGTAAAGGGACCGAACCTTGAACCTTTGGGCCACAAGCTGAGCATGTCAGCATTCAGCCATCTTGTTTGACTCTAATATCCTGTCAACTACCCTCATACTTAGATTAGTGTACCACACCGGTAACTATTTCTCATAAGATCTCTAGGATGTTCATCCTATAGTCAATTTCTGAAGAGGAGTGGAGCAATTTCCATATTTTACGTTTGAATTTATTGTATTCTAATTGGGGCAATGATGTTCTCATAAGGATTCCTGGTAATAAAAATACTACCAAAGCCGCTGAAAGTCCTATAACCCAGTGGATAAACTTTAAAAGGTACAATCCATCTCAAGAAAGATTTCAGCACCAATCAACACTGTCTAGATAACCATTAAAAGTCAGACACAAATATATACAGCCATCATACCATGGTTTCACCAGTGATGAAATAGGAAGATGGAAGCTAAGAGGTTATGTTCCAAGACAACTCTGTTATCAAAACACCAATGAGTTGAAATCTTTTCAATTCAGAGGTTTTAAACTTCTGCTAATTTAAAACAGAGATTTCAGAGAGGGAAATTCTTCTTTCGAACATTTCATTTTCATAGCTTCATAATCATATTTATATTTGAATTACAGTAGACAACAACAAGTAGTTTTAGTGTTGCATGTGTGTGTGTGTGTGTAAAGATTTAACGGGCAATGAAGACCCTAAAGTGCCATAATATTAGTATACATGATTATGAATCATAAACTGACTAGACATGAATAAACAGAGGAAAGGTCAACACAGAGTTCAGTAGACATGCCTAAACAGATGATTGGAGGATTAAGTGTGAGTGTGAATGTGTTATATTCAAATGTAATAAGATGGGTGAAAGGTCGTTAATACCAGTCTGCGATAGACAACAGCCACCCGTGTCCAGCGTCATTATACTTTTATTGGCTCTGTAGATCATAAATTTCTACTTCATCTCTGAAAATTCAGTTTGTATGTTCACTAATCAACATTATTGAACTGTTAAGGGATAGTTTGTTTTGCCGAGGTTTGACTGACCTCAAAATAGATTCTGTCAGCCACCAAGATGACCTTTCAAACCGAATTTATCCAAAATTCCCCAGCTTAAGTTTATGTCACAATAACAAAAATAATTAGAGTGAACAATTGTGCTATCAATAAATTCTTCTTCATGCTCTACAATTGTAAATCCACTAATTATAGCATACAGTACTCAGTAAGGTCAAATTAGAATTATGTCAGAAAGTGCAATGAGAAACCCGGGTAAAAGATGGGATAGTAGTCAGTTAGTTTTGACTATCATGTAAAATATGTATCGTTAACAAGAACATGAGATAAAATGAGATGATGTGTGTGTATGTATATAGTCAACAAAAGTACAAACTTCAACGGTCAGTGGTGTGTGTGAGACAGTACGAATACTACAAACTATACGTAAGTTCAAGGATGATAAATAACAATAATAATGATACTTTCTATAGTTTGGTGTGTAAGGGTTCCTTATGTTTTTACGAGTTGATCACGGATTGATATCAGTTAGAGAACCATTGGAAACCAGGGAGTTCTGGACAGCTGCTGTTTCATCCTTGTTTGGGAATCATCGGCAGTACGCACCCACTGGGATTCGAACCCAGGACCTTCCGGTTACAAGGCAAGCTCGTATACCATTCAGCCACTGGGACCCGATTCAATGGCTCATGAATTCTAACTTCTAAATCATGAATTGGTAGAAGTTTTGGTTTTCAATGGTTCTCTAACTGATATCAGTCCGTGATCAACTCGTAAAAATAATAATGATAGTGAAGTAATAACGATGGTGAGGCTTAAAATAAAAAGTACTATTAATGAACGGTTATCAGGTTATAATGAATTTAGTAAAGTGGAGATATCATGGCTAATGTGTTTCAACAATTCTATGAAAAGAACGGTTTAAACTTACCTCGTATGAAAGCAAAGTGTGCAGTCGTGTTATTCTAGTTCGTTTATGAGCTTGTGCGCATGGCTCACACAAATTGTCCCCACATTCAATGCATCTGTGTAGAAGTAAACAGAAGAGAGAAAAAAAAGTGACAGTGTTTCACAGTTCTAATTATTTAATTTATGTACACCAGTGGAAACAAGAGGTGAAGAAACATAAGGTCACCTGAAATCAATGAGGGAATATGAGGAATTTAGTATCCCTTACACAATCTTATTTTAACTGCTGAAATGACCGGCTGAACTTCTGCCTGATTGTAACAGGTAAGAAGCTTCAGTGAAGTAGATCTATAGTCATTTAGACTGCCCATATTTTGAGAAAGGCATCGATTCATCTTTTATAAAAAGTGTTACTACCACTTTACAGTTCAATTACAAGGTAATTAAATTCATTCTATTGATAGGAAGTACTCCTACGGGAACAAGAAGAATGCGGTGAACGTGATTATCAACCTTTATCTCAGCAAACTAAGTGATTCCATGAGTAGTTCTTATAGGTTTATCTATGTCACTTCATACTGATTTATAAAGAGACAAAAATGTGATAAGCTAACTGATATAAACAACTGGAAAGCAGTCAAGCTAATCAGTGATACAAACTTACTGGAATTAGGTTATGTAAATGAAGCTTAACTGTAGGGTGCAGCAGTTCGGGTGTGAGGACAAATACTCGCTGAAGACACTGGCTAGCGGTCGCGCTATGTCATGAATTGGCAGAAGCTGGAATTCATGCACTGGCCATTGGATCGTTTCCCAGTGGCCTAATGGTCTACGAACTCGCCTTGTAGCCAGAAGGTCCTGGGTTCGAACCCTGTGGTGTGGGTGCGTACTGATCAAGAGTTCCAAACTTGGGCGGAGGAAACAGCTGTCCGGTACTCCCTGCAGGTTTTCCAATGGTTCTTTAACCGATATCCTGTAACTAATCGGATCCCTACAGACCAATACTTGAAAAAGTTAATAATTAGCGTTGTAGAACTGATGCATGTGGTAGTTCAACTGCTTAATTCATTGACAATTTAATGAAAATCACATTACCATTCAATCACCATGGAATTGTATAGCTGAAAAGCCAGCAGACACTGACTTCACTAGATCTACTGACTGGTTTATTGTGGTACAAAAGGCTTCTCTGCTGTTTATTCAAGAAGACTATTCTGGATACTTTTTATTAAGATTCCTTTCGGAATGAGATTCGTTTTTCTTCAGTCAACAATATAACTGTTTCAGTTTAAATAAGAATGCATCAGCTAACTTTTAAGCGCACTATCATGCTGCTGAACACAATATGAACTGATGTAGAATTAATTTCTAGGCAAATTGCACAGACAATTTGATAGAATCTGACAGTGTTACACTGGGCTATTCGTATTCCACTTCCTTAATAATAATAGCTTTATTCCAGATAGTACTTTTGGTACAAATATGGAATTTTCAGCATGTTATACAATATTGCATCTAATTTTCTGATAACAGGGGCATTAATAAAATAGGACACTTGCATTAATAATGTTGTTCAATAAAGAGTGAATATAAAATTAAATCAAATGAAAATATTAGCGACAATGTAATAATGAGAAGAAAAACAATAATGCCGCTTACTGAGAGTTCCTTAGTAAGTTGGTAATTTCCTGGTTTACACTTTGCTCATCATATAAAATGTGTACTAAATAAGGTATTGTAAAGTTTTTGTATTTAGTCGTCCGAGCATACAGCCTTCTGTAGTTGCTTCTAGTTCTATCCGATGAGATGCAAGGAGAGAATTGTGTATGGAGGGAATGTCCAGAGTCTGACAGGATAACATTCACTAATTTCTAACAGGAATTCAAATGTCTGTCTACATTAGAATTAACGAGTTGGTTTAGCAAAATCACACCCGCCCTACTGAAAGCTTTTAGTGCCCTTCTCATTGTAACAAAGTCTTTCTTAAGAAGTCCTGGAAAGATTAAGGCGAACAGTAAAGGCAGAATACAAGAATTAAAAAACGTTAACAGTAAAGACGGAATGCTGCCAGATCGTCTTAACTTCCTTACATAAAACGTCAAACGAAATATCTTTCCGGAAACTAACATAATGTGTGAAGACCATGAAAGGTGATCAGAGGAAATACACAGTCCAAAGTACTTCACATTCGGTTTCAACTTCAGTGAAATCTATGAAAGTGGAACCGTGAGAACTAACCAGTTCATGTAAGTCGCACTTGCCTGTCTGAAAGTGAAACTAACCATCTGACATTTGGAGGGATTTAGCTTAACACCATTTGACGAGGACCACTGACTAATTTCTAATAAAAAGTTATTCATTTTGGAACAGTCTGACTGAGAAGTAACCGTCGGCATTGAAACAGTCAGGTCATCTGCATAGTGAACAAAACTGACTTTGACAGAATGGGGCAAATCATGTAAGAAGAAGGAAAACAGAAAAGGAGAAAGAACAGCTCCCTGAGGAACACCAGCTAGAATAAGTAAAACAATAAATAGTGTAATGCTTCTGCGATTAATTTACACTTCCTTTAGATCACTTCTTGCCCCTATACTGATAGTCAGTTGATAGTCAAGCTCACCAAAACTGATAGTCAGTTATCTCCATTCCTCTGATTTGCAACTTCATCGATCATTTCTCTCTTCAAATCTTTTACAGAAGACATTTCAGTATATACTACTGACAGTTTTTATAAGCAGTGTACTCCTCAATAGTGATGAATGATAATCTCTTTTCCCAATGATTAATACTTTAAATCATCTTAATTTATTAGCATAAAAACAATACAGTGAGTTAAGTTTACAGTTCAGGGGATAAATAGATGAACTAGCATATGAATATGTTTTCATGAATTCATCTGTAGTGATTTTACTTTATTCCAAGCGTGATCACAGACTGATATGAGTTAGAGAACCATTGAATACCAGGGAGTACTGGAAGGTTGTTTCGTTCTAGTTTGGGATTCATCAGCAGTACTCAGCTAGCTGGTTTTGAACCCAGGACTAATCGGTAAAAAGTCAAGCTCGTAGATCATTCAGTCACTACAACCCGACTCAATGGCACATGGTTCTAGTCTCTACCGATTCGAGGTTTTAGCGTGACTATCAAAGACCTCCAGCAGGACAGATTTGCTTGGAGTTCCAGTGAGAAGTCATGACCAGTGAGGTTCACCCTGTCGGGAGTGAGGTCAAATACTCACCGATAACACTGGGTGCTGGTGGCGCTATAATCATTAATCGCTAGAAGTTAGAATTACTCTATTAGCCACTAAGTTGGCTCCCAGTGGCTGAATGGTCTACGAGCTTGACTTGTAACCGGAATATCCTCGGTTCGAATCTCTGTGGTGGATGCTGGCTGACGATGAGTCCCAAACTAGGACGAAACGGCTATCCACTACTCCTTGGTCTACAGTAGTTCTGTAACCGTCATCAGTCTGTTATCAAACCTGAGATATGAAGATGTACTTGAATTTGATTATCGATTGTGCTTCATACAACTGCTGTATTCATCTATTTTGTGTGATGTTACTATTGTTCTCAGTTTGTATGAAAATGTCTTAAAATTAAAATATACTTGAATTATATATTTATATATGTATACTAATATGTTTCTTCCAAATATTGGACTCTATTATTTTCAGTAGATTGAATAAACCGGTAATATGATTTGAATGATTTAGATTCACCCTTCCAAAAAACCTTAAATACACTGTGATTGACGGAGTTTCATAAAGGATCCCGGTAACCAATATTTCGTTCATTTATCAAGGCTTTCGGCTTTTTTTGTATGTGTGTGTGGTGTTGTTTCTCACCTTGGAATAAAATAATTACACAGAGAAATAGCATTTATAGTTATGGTGATAAACTAGCAACGCTTACAGTATTTGTCAGATAGACAGGCAGACAGATAATCAAACAGTCTACAAAACAAAGTTGTTAGCTTATTTCACTATGAGTACTTAAGATATTGATTAGAAGGCTAAAAAAATAAGTTAGTTTGAAGATAACTCAAATCAATCATAAAGAAATGTGAAGTGATTACAGTTTGAAACTTTATAAAATAAATTTTCATTTTGTACGTGCAATCATAGACTTTCTTTGACCGGTGGTAGAATGCTGGTCAGCCAAACACGTACCGCAGCATTGACTCCCAGTCACAGACCCATTCATAGACCTCGCTTAAGTGGTAATAACCAGGGTAAAGAGGGAGGGCTGAATGTGTTACTATGTTGCGTGCTACTGATAAGATCTTTCAGTAGTATTTAAAGAGGCGTTCGTCGGTATAAAAACTTGAAAATAGCAGGGAGATAGATTTGACGTCAGAAAAAGGAAATGGTTCAGCGTTGCGGAGAAACATGGATGACGTGAAAGGAACACAAAGAAACACAATATGAAGGACAGAGGCAATTGATTGAACTTCAGCAAAGCCTTCGATAAAGTTCCTCGCAAAAGACTGCTCGTGAAGTAGCATAGTCTTGGTATCAAAGACAGCTTACTAAACTGGCTTAGGAAATTCCTCATAGATAGGAACCAGAGGACTAGGATCAACTCCAAACTCTCCTATTGGACAGCAGTTCGTAGCGGAGTGCCACAAGGCACGTTACTTGGACCTCTCCTATTTATTTTATATATCAATGAGTTGACTCTTCTCACCAATTCCTCTATGGTCCTATATGCAGATGACTTAAAAATTTGAAGAGAGCTGAAGGGCAATAGTGATACGCTCACTTTGCAAAAGGATCTAAACAAATTGTCAGAGTGCTCCAGATAATGGATGGTCCCAATCAATGTAGCGAAATGTGCAACCATGCGCATTGGACAAGCAAGCATCAGCCCCTACGGACTAGAGGGAATTACACCTCCATCAGTTCAGACTCACTTGGATGTAAATGTCATAGTTAGCCACGATTTAAAAACTACGGCACACTGTCGCGCGGTGGCTGCACGTAGTTTCAGATCCTTATGGGCGATTCGCAGATCCTTCACTAGAATCACCAGAGATATGTTCACCTCCTTATATACATCTCTGGTGAGGTCAAGACTGGAAAACTGCATCCAGGCCGCCAGCCCTTGTCTACAAGGGGACTCACACATTCTAGAAAGGGTTCAAAGGAAGGCAACACGTATGATTCATGGCATGACTAACTTATCATACGAGGAAAGACTAGACAGTTTAAATCTCTTCTCCTTGCCATACCGTAGGCAGAGAGGAGATTTAATCACAATGTTTAAAATTTTAAATAATGACTACGGACCTGACCTATTCTCTCTTTTCTTTCTCACCAGGTAGTAACACCTTAGAGAACATAGCAGGAGAGTTCAAAAGCCAAGAAGAAATCATATTGCTGTTGAGTACTGGTTCTCACACCGAGTCATAAACTCTTGGAACCGACTTTCAGAAGAAGTGGTATCTGCAGCCCCAACTGATTCATTCAAGAAGGGTTTGGACGACCACAGAAATTTACTAGAAAGGGATTAAAATAGGCTCCAAGCCTTCTAACCGCAATCAATAAATATGAAATCTTATTATGCAGCCAAACATATTTTCATAGAGAAAACAAGATTTATTTTGTTCTCTAAACCCTGACAGTATCCAAACAATAGTGTCACATTCCACTGTGTTTATCAGTTTACATGTATGTGTGGTCTCTTCAGGTTAAAGCTACAGAACATATTCCAAAGTGGCTGCACAAACAAATAAAATCACTGGACATAATTAATGTTGCAAACAGATATCTAACGTCATTTACCCCAAAGCACATCATACAGATGGGTCACAAGGTTTACTTCAGTAATATCTTTAAACCCATACATAAAAGAAGTTTGGGTCATACTCCTTAATTCGTTGATGCCTTAGCCATAAAAAAGGGGGTAGACCTGTTTTATATGTTTAACAACTATTTATCATTACTCTGAACCTGCCTTGGTGATCCAATTCAGAACCAAGGTTCATTTTACGTAGTAATATTTCCACCCGCTTCCTTTTCATTTTTCTTACACCATATTCTTACTTTGTCTTCCTACCTCTTATTTGTGACCTTGACCTGTGAGCAACTTGACCCATATTATAATCCTTTATGCTTTGTTGCCTTCTATATAAGTGTATATGAGAAGTCCATGTGTGATCAGAATGTTACGCAATCTGTTGCACAAACATATGATACGTTTCAGATAAATTACGCCTCCTTATTGTTTTGTCGAAATTCATAAAGGGAACTAATTGCTTTTAATTACTAGATCCAGCTTCCGACCATGTTTAGACTTCAGCCCAGTTGCTAGGGTGTTTATTGAATTTGTGAAATCCCTTACTGATAACATGAAAGTGACGGATCTAATTCATGTGGCAGAATAGGCTTTCGTCTCAAATCCAGTTAATTATCTTCCAAATTAAGTTCATCAATTGGTATGTTTGATATTCAACAATGTAATCATACCTTTGGATCGATAAACTGCAATCTTAGATTTATAGCGACAAATAATTTGGATGCCTCAATAGGCCATAGGATAGTAAACATAGCCAACCAACTGTCATCACCATGTGCCTATACTCTACGGAATTCTAAAAAGGAGTACAGATTCCAATTAAGTTACTTCATAGCATATTATCTGAACAGATGCCCAACCTTCATTGTGAAAGGAGCACACTCATAATCAATCTCAATCATAAATCGTCACTAAAATACTGAAATATGCACACAGAGATGTTGACTGGCATAAGTAAACATTAACGTGTACGTCAATGGTTCAATGCTAGTCATACAGAAGGTCCAAGTTCGACCCCACCTCAACGCTCTCTTAAATCTCATCCAGTTTACTGGCTGTTGGTAAACCCGGAAAATAGGGAAGGTCGATAACAAGGCTACCAGTACATCCCATAAAAGCAAGACGATTGCTAGTGAGACATAAAGCTTGGAGCTCTATATTCCATTCAAGACTCAAAAGAATGAAGAAGGAGAACACAAACATTGACCGCAGATGTCTCAGAAACATATTCTTCTACACTCCATCCTCAGCAGTCTTTACTTTATTGGTGTATTTACCTAAAATCTCATTTAAATAATAATGATAAGGTTTCATGGTTTTTAGTCAGAATACCAGTACGCTATTAAACATAAATTAATTACAATACTTTAGTTAGGCAGTTTGAACCCTGATTTTAGAAAACTCTTATGACAAAGCCTACTCAAAATAACCCAGGAAATTCTGATGATGTTTTTCAGAAGACCGTGAGTAGATATGTTTTCATTATATTGATACGCTGATGGATGAGAATAAGTGGAATTTAGATGTACCGCCGTGTTCCAGTTTAATATCTACAGTAAAGTTTTTAGACCTAATACTGTGTTTAAATAAGTGAATACCTTGTAAAGTTAAATGTGATGATTTTATATGCTGTCAGAGTGAAACTGATTAATGAGATGGACAAATAATTATCAGACAAGAAAAGGTTTCTTAAAACTTTAAAATGAAACTGGAGAGATAGGCTAAAATGCGCTAAAGACTGTGTGGTGTAATGGCAGTTATTCTGAAATAATATAAATTACAAAGTACAAATTAAATCCATTAACAGGGAGCAGAGAAATAACTAGTTGTTCATTGAATGTGATTCTCCTTTGACGATTTCATTCACTCACGCAAACACAACTATATTACATGGCTGGAGTTAATCGGTAGGATGGTAACATCTCTGACGCGAGTTCGAATCTCAGAAGGGATATGAGTTCCTTCAAGGTTGCGGAAATGCCTTGCTGATGAATGCCAACTAGCACGAAAGCTAGGTCAAAGGCTTCCTTTAGCCGATTGCCTTCAACCATTTAATACCAACAATTCACAGTACACCGTGATGGCGAGCCACCTAGCGGCATGGTGGCCACATAGCAAACTTGACTGATAGAATTCAGCCTGCACCAGAGATAGGAATAAACATATTATACTAGTTACTGACTAGTGTCCAATGAAAAACACAAGTATATTCAAACCCTCGGTAATGAGGGCTCTGTGAAAGTTAATGTCTTTTTAACAAACGTTATGTAATATGATGAGTTAATTGCAACATCATGTGTGACCAAGGGAAGTACAGAAATAACAATGAATTTGTATTCAGTGGTAAAGGGATACAAATCAGCGGAAGGGGCAGTTCATAAAATTTTACCTCCAAATGTGAAGTACAGAATCTTTCACTAGCCACTTTTTCTATTCCTGTGGAATATGATATGCTAATTTTATGAGAACATACTGAGAAGTATTATAATGAATGGTTATAGAAGGGTACTAGTGTTTCATAAGAATAGGTCGTACGCAGATACACAGTTAACACTGGTCATCTAAGTGATGTAAATTTCCTTACCAGTTAAAACTACCGCAGATAAGGCATTATCGAATTCTAAGCATCAGTGAACCTCTAGCCTAATAAATGTTCCTCATCACCTTATTCTCTTAGTCTTAACTTCAGACTTAATATTTTGTTTACTTCTTAACATTGTCAGACGTCTACACTGCCGCTCCTAATGAGATATAATTAAAACAACTTGTGAATGCTATTGGTGTACAGCAATCGGCTATGTGTTATGCTGCCCGTAGTTGTAAACTATCACCTGCAGTTATTCTTCTGACTCTGACCAAACAACATTCAGAATCTCTCAAAACTCAGGCTAAATGCCAGTGTGTTAAGTAGCTGGGTTCATGGATTATTCCTGTCATCAGTTTGACTCTGATTCTACTTCAATTAAACGTTTTTCTACCGGAGCAACAAGTTACTAGATGTTCTTAAAAGATATCCCAACTGCCTTAGTCGACTTAAGCTTACATTAAATAACGACTGACCCTCCTTATTTAACTAATTACTTTCTCTAAACTCTACGTTGTTAACTTGCTTACTCCGAAGCATACGAACAACGCAAAGGAGGTGACACTGGTCCAGCTGACTCAAATTTTCATCTAAGTGCCGTGTGGTGAACCGACTAACTTAATAGTAGCTTCTACCATTGATTGGCATTTCGCTGGAAACAAGAGAAAGCCAACCAGCTATTTCTTCTATGTTTTTACGAGGAGGAATAACTTTTAACTAACCAAAATCTGTAACTAGTTGGTCAGAGATCGATCCATGCCTCATTACTTTGTAAGGAGATTTATTATCTCTGGTGAGATTGCTGAATATTATTGGAAGACAGTTTGTCAACTTTTGAGTTCGTTAGTGGTACCCAATATCACTCACTTGTGGTTGAAGCTTAGATTTCATTAACATAGTTGGCAGTCCAAATCAGCCTATATTTGTAGTAAATGAAGTAGTGTTTCAGCACAGTATATTTCGGAATAATTGACAAAATACCTTTGCTGACTACTGACAATCACCGATCATTTCTGCACAGTGGTTAGGACTCTCGTCGACCATGCACATGGTCCGGGGTTCGATCCCCTGCCGCCGCACACCCGATATCTATGGTCGGCCTGAATTTGGGCTACCGATATCCATGCTGAAAATTCCACACTTGTACTGAAAATACGGTGTGGAATGAAGCTGTAAATCAAAATCAAATCAAATCAAAATAATTAAGAATCAACACAATTGTATAGACACGTGAATTCCTTCCTTCAGTTCCAAGTGGAATAAACAGTTCCAGAAGCGCACACCTAATTTATTTTGATTATGTCTCGTCGTCAATTTTAGCTTGCTCCACACTCTTCCTACTCATATAATCTCCTATATTTCACTCTCTAACGCCCAACTGGTCCCTTCCCCCAAGGGCCTGGGGTACGATGTTACCCAAAGATCTTCAAAGAGTATGTCCAGTTCACCTTCATTTCCTCGTGCATATTTGTTGGGCCCACCGTAGTTCCTTTCTTGTTGCTTATCTTTTAGCATGAAGCCAATGAAGAAAACGGTCGACAGAAGTCTACAGCTTGTGGGAGATCCTTTCCGTGATGCGCGCTCAAAGTCCTTGGAGCATTTAGAAGTACTAACTTGACGCCGGTGTTGAAGATTCAAGTGCAGTAGGTTTCCACCCTTATTTCAAAATAATGAAGACCTATCTTACTTTTCCAAGCTGATCCTAGATCGCTTCGACATCTTCATCCTTGTCGCCCGTAGTTGAAATGATGCCAGCCAAGTAGATAAGTTGAACTGACTACTTAGTTCAGATTCCTCCCATTAATAATAGTCCGTACTTGTTATATCATCTAAATAAAACGTTTCACTGTGAAATGACTCTAGAATTCTACTAATTTGATAACACTTCTAACCTTCTTTATATCCATTTCTGAAAATCACCAAAAAGAGTGAAATGATTTCGTACAATTTTTAATTTTACCCTACATACTTTTCCGATCTTTTTTCAAACAAACTTGAAATTTACAACACAAATCCCCCCTTTACATTATATTAGATCAGATCATAAGATTACAAGCTTGGTCTAAATTTTTAAATTGGTAACAGGTGTTTGATTTGGCGCCATATTTGTAAAAATAACCAGAGAAATTTGGTTTCTTTTTTAATACTTAACAAAACACCATTTTATTTTTTCGCTCGTAAATAAATAAACGGTATCACATGTTTGTTTATGTTAAATACAATTCTGATTGTGAAGGACATTTTGTGACCTAAATGGCGTAGCATATGTTTCACTGGCTAAACAGCAATACTATTAATAATAATAATTATGACCTTCTAACGAGTCAAATGTTTCCTAATTACACCAATTTCCACAAAGTTCATTGAAAGAAATGAAATGAAGTGGAATTGTTTACTCTTTCCGCACAAAGTACTTTGTGATCAGTAAAACTAAAAGTTTGTTTTTTTAAATGCACTAATTAGACATTTCAACACCTTGATTTAAATTTTGTAGTGTACACTAAACGAGGTAATTAATTAAATGCGTTTTCCTTTTCTTTGGGAGGGGGGGGGGGTAAGTGGTCATCTGTTGACATCAGTGATTATGAATTATTCTTCTCTGGCAAGTACACATACATGCATTATTTATACAAAAGCATGCAACGAAGGTTGTGCCAGTAAAAGGAGGATGGCTAAAATATAAAATCACAAAAGCACGATTGTAATCTTTGAGCTGTGTTCGAAAACATTTGATGAGCACTCAGCACAACACATCACATAGACGTCAATTTATCAGGTAAGGTGAGAGGTATATTAGGAGTAAGTTGTACGGAAAAGATATAGTGTGAAGTATATATATATATCGGCTGCAATAATTGTGACTTTAGCATCGGGTTGTACATGATAGATACAATATCAGTCTCCCCAAAGTTTCGGATATACCGTGGGGACGAATCTTCATAACTGCGGAACACAAGGCATTATGCTGATAAATCATAACTATACAATTTCAATTTTTTCGTGTGCATCCAAGTTTCTGCAGCTTTTGGGCCGACTTTCCAAGATAGGGGCCCTAGCCCTACGCCCGGCCTTTACCCTTTTTCAGGGCTTAGCTCCGGACAGTACGCTGGGCGAGGTTCTGATATACTTACCTGTGAAACACCTTCAATGGAGAGAGTCTGCAAGATGTACAGGAAAAATCCGAAATGTTGGCAGAAAAACCAGTGAACAAAGAACTTCAGGTGAACACAGAGAAGACAGAGGTGAAAAAGATACTCAGCGACTGAAAGCACAACAGGCACCAGTCACTAGCAATGGCAGAAATTTGAATGAGATCACTACTTTCACTTATGTAGGCAGTGTTGTCTCAGCTAAAGGAGGCATAGATGAGGAAGTCAAAAGCCAGGATCAGAAAGACAAGACATACATTCACAACTCTGAAATCAGTGTGGAAATCTACTGCACTCAGCACAAGAAACAGGATCCGGATTTTCAACAGTGATATCAACTTTATTCTTCTATATGATGGCTCAGAGACTTGGTGTGTTGCGTAAAGCATTTCAAACGGGCCACATTAGACTTTTATCGAGAGCTGCCTTTGCTGGCTGGATACTGAAGATCAGATGGCCAGAAACGATTAACAACAAGGGTTCATAGGAACGAACTAATGAAGAATCTGTCACCAAGTAAATATGCAGAAGAAAATGGAGATGGATGGAACACACGCAGAGAAGACAGTTGAGTAATATCGAGCGCCAATTTTTCGACTGGAACCCAAGTGGGAAAGAACGGACTGGGCCTGTGTCCAACAGAAACATGGAGGAAATAGTGTGAGAAGAAGATGACAGTCTTTGGGCAGTATTGGAGTCAGATTAAGGGGACTGCAGGAAACATGATGAAATGGATATACGACACTGGAGCCCCTTATTCCACTCAGAAGCTAATGGCATAATAATTCTAATGACAATCGTGCCAACTGAAATTCCGTTAACACATTTTTGTGCTCACCGACAATGCACATGATCCGGGATTCGATCCCCAGCCACCGACGCACTCCTTTCCCTCGCTAAGCCAGTAATAGAACTGGCAAAGAGGAAAGGTTGGGCATGTGGCTAGTAACCCCATCCCGTAAAAAATCAACACTACTGCTACAGAAACTTCAAGCCTCTGTCTTGAAGCCACATGTTCCACTGGGAATGTGAAGGAGAAAATAAAATTTCCTCCAGATTTAAAGTTTTGAAGATCATATTAGTTACCAGCTAGTAACCATTTCATGAACATATTATCAAGCTCTAGGTTAGCAACCCTGGTATATCTGCTATTATATTTCAACAAAATATGGTTGAAAAATCTATCCATGATAATAGATGACTTTTTGTTCAATAAGTATCCGTCACAACAACGTTTAAGTAGCGGTAAACTTGAAGTGAAAATTCTACTAGTCAGCTAAAGTATGCAGATATCTTCGGGTATGGAATTTCTCTGTTCATTTTTTTTTCGGTATACGTGTGACAATAAAAATTTAGTAAAATTAATCCCATTAGTCCAAATCACCGGAATGGAATGAAAAATATGTAAACTGTCTACAACAAAGCTGTTACAGTGAACAATTTGAAATAATTGTTATTAAAAAGCTATATCAATAGGATACGCTTGCTAGTAATATTATAACTCAGCAGTCAAATGCGGGTTTGTAGACCGAACTGTGTAGCTAATTGAACAGGTCATTGTTAATTGTAGTATGTGGTTGCACTTATGTCTATTAGTGAGCCGTATTAAGTTTTTGGTATGTCGAGTATCCAAAGCAATAGATGCTTGAGCAAATGGACTGGTGGTTCGTAATCAATCCTAAGGTGGAAATCTTTTATGCTCATAATTCATTCATCAGAATGAAATTAGCTGAGTCTAGGATTATTATTATTATATTATTATTTTTCCCTTGAGTTCCTAGTGGAACATAGGGCTTCAACTACACGTCTCTACTTGCTTCTGTCTTCTGCTGTACTTTTCACCTGCATCCATGTTAATCCATACTGTTTCAACTCCTCTTCACACCACCTCCTCTATGTAACCTTCGGACGTCCCACTCGAGGGCCTGACGCGGGATGTCACCCAGAGGCCTCCTCAGCGAGTGTCCAATCCATCTCCACTTTCTCCTGCATATTTGTTGGGCGACTGGTTCTCGTTTTGTTTGTTCCCATAGTTTCTTGTTGGTGATTCTTTCCGGCCATCTGATCTTCAGTATTGAACGAAGACAGTTAGTTGTTGATAAAGGTCTGCAACAGGCTGTTGGAAATATTCTTTGTGACACACTGGCCAAGTTTCTGATCCGTATAGAAGAGCTGACTTGACGTTTGTATTGAAGATCCGAATTTTGTTGTTGATGCTGAGTGATGGGTCTAGGATACAAAATATTTAATATATATTGCATGTCTAACTGACTTAAATTTGTTGTAAAGCATAGTCTTTAAATTAATCTGCCTGGAAAGACAATCTAACTTATTAGAGAGATGAAACGCCTTAAAATTACGAAAGATTTCATAAAATGAGTCGGTGGCATAGCGGTTAGGATGCTCGCCAACCATGCACATGGTCCGGGGTTCGATCCCCGGCCGGCGCACTCCTTTACTTCACTAAGTCAGTAATAAGACTGGTAAAGAGGAAAGGTTGGGCATGAAGCTAGCAACTCCATCCTGTAAAAAATCAGCACTACCGCTACAGAAACGTCAAGCCTCTGTTCTAAAGCGATATGTTCCAATGGGAACGTGAAGGAGAAAAAAATTTTCCTCCAGATTTAAAGTTTTGAGGATTATATTAGTTACCAACTAGTAACCATCTCATGAACATATTATAAAGCTCTAGGTTAGCAACCCTGGTGTATGTGTTTCATTTTGGACTTAATTTTCAACTCTAGGTGTTATTATATTTCAACAAAATATGGTTGAAAAATCTATCCATGATAATAGATGACTTTTTGTTCAATAAGTATCTGTCACAACAACGTTTAAGTAGCGGTAAACTTGAAGTGAAAATTCTACTAGTCAGCTAAAGTATGTAGATATCTTCGGGTATGGAATTTCGCTCGTTAATTTTTTTTTTCGGTATACGTGTGACAATAAAAATTTAGTAAAATTAATCCCATTAGTCTATATCACCGGAATGGAATGAAAAATATGTAAACTGTCTACAACAAAGCTGTTACAGTGAACAATTTGAAATAATTGTTATTAAAAAGCTATATCAATAGGATACGCTTGCTAGTAATATCATAACCCAGCAGTCAAATGCGGGTTTGTAGACCGAACTGTGTAGCTAATTGAACAGGTCATTGTTAATTGTAGTATGTGGTTGCACTTATGTCTATGATTGAGCTGTATTAAGTTTTTGGCACATCGAGTATTTAAAGCAATGGGTGCTTGAGTAAATGGACTAGTGGTTCGTAATCAGTCCTAAGGTGGAAATCTTTTATGCACATAATTCATTCATCAGAATGTTATAAATATATATATTACTTGTCTAACTGACTTAAATTTTAGTAAGAACTTTACTCTAACCACGGTAGGGTAAGAGAATGTATGTATCGCTTTTGAATGCATAGGTCCGGTTTCATGGCGAGTCTCGAAAACAACATCCTCGATCCCTTGATAAGTCAACTGCACTTATACAAGAGATACTTAGATGATACGTTTATCATCTGTGATGAAAAATGGGATTTAGATTCTCTCCTCAAAACCTTCAATGCAGCGCATCCATCAATAAGATTCACCTTAGAACGCGAATAGAACAACGCATTTCCATTCCTTGATGTACTACTCACCAGAATACACGACTGTACGATCCAAAGATCGATATACCGCAAGCCAACATGAACTGGACAGTTTATCAACTTCCAGAGTTTTGTCCCACTAATCCGAGAGAGAAACCTGGTACGCACATTGTGTTCAAGGATTATAAAAATCTGCTCGGAAGACATGGAAGAGAAAGAATTAAATTTATTATGTGGAACCCTACTAGAGAATGGGTATCCATCAAAATTTATCATCAGAAATGTGAAGGAGAAGTCTCCGGTGTCAAACATTGCAACGGTTCCTAAGAAGACTCTCTTCATGAACCTAGAATTCAAAGGTGATATCACAGCGAAAATTGTCAAAAATCGCCTTTCTAAATGTCTGAAGAAGACACTTCCAACAGCCACTCTACCTATCACATTCTCCTGCAGACAGTTAATCCAGTCTAACGCTAAGGACAAGATACCGCTTTTGGCCACTTCAATATGCATCTGTCAATTTACTTGCTCGTGTGGAGCAAAGTATACCGGTCGTACGCAACGTCAAGTCCACAAACGTATTCTGGAACACTGTCCAGCCTGGTTAGCCAGATGAGAAACGAAGAACAGCAACAGCTCGATACTTGAACACCTTGTCATCTCCGAACATCGAGTACCTCCACATGAATGCTTCACAGTGTTACACAGAGTCCCTCAATATCGTACAAAGGGACTTCGGATACGCCATCTGTGCATAGCTGAAGCATTAGCTCTTCGAGATCTAAAACCGGACCTACGCATTCAAAAGCGATACATACATTCTCTTGCCCTACCATGGCCAGAGTAAAGTTCTTACTACAATTTTGCTTCTTTCCTTTATTATATCCCTCTTCGTTCAGGTGATTTGACTTAAATTTGTTGTAAAGCATAGTCTTTAAATTAATCTGCCTGCGAAGACAACCAATCTAACTTATTAGAGAGATGAAACGCCTTAAAATTACAAAAGATTTCATAAAATTTAGAAATTAATAGACATGATTTGTTGCAGAAAATTGTGGTACGATATTTCACATTTCCTACCGCTAGATTATGTGAAGATTGGTTGATCCTGACCTTTAGTTACACAGTTCCTCGGGGACAGCATCAGCGAGATACTAACACAACGCCTTAGAGATGCGGTAAAAAGAGCATTCCCTGCTGCTGAAT